>VYZP01076413.1:14517-33789 GCA_013400635.1 Hypocryptadius cinnamomeus
TTTTTTTTTTTTTTTTTTTAATTACGGCGTTTTGTCTCCCTGTGTTAGAAAGGCAAAATTGTGGTGGTGCACAGATAACATCATAGAATTTTTTGGATGGGCTCAGCTATCCCTTCACAAAGTACAGGAGCTGAAGGGGTTTATGCAGCCAAACTTCGGTGTGGGAGGGAGAGGCTGCTTTATACACAACTCCCTCCAGGCCAAAACAAGCACCCAAAATAAGCCAGAAAGAAAGGTGGGCAAGTTGGTATCCTGACAACTTCTAGTGCAGGTTTTAAAAAGTGGAACGAATAAAAGCAGCATGAAAATCACAACTCCTTGGGAGTGTGTGTGTGGAGAGGGGAGGAAATCAAGATTAGGTCACCCCTAATGGTTGATTTAACTGCTACATGATACATCTACAGTGCACACAGCAATCTGGACTTCTGAAATTTACTTTTTTTTTTCCTGCTGTAATGCAGGTATATGAAGCTTGATCCTGAAGCAATTCCAGTGTGCATTATGAAGGCAGGATAGCAGCTTTCATTAACTGATACATATTCTCATTACTTCACAAATCACACATCTTTCTTCAAAGACAGACATGAAGGTGGAGAAAAAAAATAGAAGAGGGATTGGGTCTCACTAAAGCACAAAAGGTACTCCGTGAAAGAGAAGTGCTCTCTTTGTGACTTGCAGTCATTTGGATAAAAGTTCACACAGAGGTTGTTAATGATTTAAACTCCAAAACCTGTTACTACAATTGAAGTAAAATTATTTGAAGCATAGTTGTTTCATATAGCTCTCTCTTCGTGTAAGAAAACTTTGAACTTAGCAGAATACATAATCAAAATCATGAGTCAGATGTTGCAAAAATAAAAATACGCATTATTCCAGCACGTATACCTGTTAGAATTTTTTGACAACCTGACTCATCATTTTATCACACTATTTTTCATCCTAACTCCAATTTCTTAAAAATAAACAGCTGCCTAGGAAAACACAAAACACCAAATCTGCAACCTAAATATTTTTAAACAGTAAATATAAACTCTTAATCACCTCAATTTAGAATGGTTTCACATAATCTTATACTCATTTTACAGCCACACTGAGCCTTTCAGAAGGAAAAAGAAATCTAAATAGTATTTAAAAGATTACATATGTGACAATCTCAGGTTCACTACCATGCCTGTGCAATTCTGTTTTGCAACCACATGTACAGGGTACACATCTACTGAAACCAAACTAATTCCTCCTGGCTTCAGGTGGTTTACCATTTCACAACACGGCTAAAATACTTCATTTTCATGGAGATATGTATTTATTTTTAATCCACAGGTAAAACCAAAGTGTGTAACTGTCAGTACAGGAGATTTTGGGGGTAGGGATGAGTCCAAACAGCTGCCTTACACTTACTCATGACCAAGAGTACCAGAGACAGAATTCCCTCAGAAGATTTAGGCCCTGTCTTTTCCCTCAGTTCTCCAGTATTATACTGGTTCTGGTGATTTCTACCGTGTTAGTAGTGATAAGCAAAAAATCAGAGGCATTCTCCACTGCTCACAAACCTCAATTTCTACATGCCTGGGACTAGCAACAGAACTTTGTTCACTGCAGGAATTGCAACACCAGACCCACTTACTTACTGTTTCAATGCATCCTAATGGCAAGTGTGTTGAACTAAGCCAGCTTTGTGAGCAGCACCCAGCGTTCCTGTCTGTGCAGGAGGCCACAAAGTAGCCATTTCAGAGAGGGAGAGACTACTGGCTCTGTGCTATGATACACCACAGCTGTGGCAGCCCTTCCCCAGGTGCTCTAGGAGAACAGGACACAGGAAATACTGTGTTCTTCACTACCACTCTTTCCACCCTCTATTCCTCATGCGTTTCTGGCATAAATTAATGTTGACATTGTCAGCATTAATTTACAATGTGCTGTGTGGGTTTTTTTTTTCCCTCCATCATTTGAAACCCCCTTTAGGGGAGTTGAGGTGGCTGCAGCAAAAAGGCACCATGGGAACACAGCTCTCTGAAAGGGCCATGGGGACTGGCACACAGCAGGGCAGCATTAAATCTCTCTGAGGGTGACCTTGGCTTCCATAGACATCTTAACAGTTTTCCTAGGAGTTTAGTGGGCCAAGCCTTAAGAGTGTTCTGCAGTGAAAGAAATCCCAATGCTTGAATGAATTATCAGGGAGAAACTTTATATACTCTAGCACTGAAGAGTTTCTAGCCCCACACCTGGAAATACCCTCTTTGGGAACAACTTGGTTTTTCATCTCCATCCTGGCTAAGTGCATTATTCCAGGTCTTGTCCTGGCCAACAGATAGTATCCAGCCTTCCCACTGAAACCATAGGCACATCAGTCCCCACTTCCCACTATTTTACACGTTGGTTTAAGGAAGGTGACTAAGGACATGATGCCATTTTAAAAATAATCTCCAATAATATGTTTGTGGTATAGCACAAAAAAGAAAAAATTAAGTCAGCTGACCACACTTTTGAACATTTTTAGTCCAAACAGAAGAAAATAGTTGCAAGTCTTCCACAGATAACATAATATAAATAATGCATTACTTCTGCAGGTCCTGCTATTAATAAGTAATGATGGTATGGCACCTTCCAAACACTAAACCTAGTTACACATATGAATTAAGTTCAGCTCCAGAAACCACTTTTGAACAAAGTAAATATTTTCTTCACTTACACATGAGAAAAATGAAACAAATTGAGTAAATAAGGTTTTAAACAGTAATAAATGATGTAACATTCCTAAAACCTTTGCAACATATCTAGCATCCAAACTGTCTTTATGCAACATACCAAATACTTGAAAATGTTGCTAAACAGAAACTTAAAAATTAGCTGGCATCCTTGTTTTACTCTTTGAAACTTTAAAGGATTCTGCTCCCAGGGTCAGATTTTTTTCGAAGTGCACTGAGGGGAAAAATGAGACCATTTTAACCAGCTTCTGGGCCCTCTCAAACCAAACTATGGCTGCCTCTGCTTTAAGTATAGCCTACCAAAAGGAAGGCCAGGTCAGTTCTGTGTGTCCCTGAGCATGCAGCAGAGAGTTACGCAGGTTCCACAGGCTCTTTTTAAAGTTACTCCTATCTTTGGATTAATTTTCTGTTGAACATAGGCAAATACCTTCTATAGGCTCTGTACCTTCAACATGTACAACGAGGCCCACTAATTTTAATTGCAATTACCATCTCTCTCATATGTGTTGGCCATTACCCTTAACAGCATAAACTCCTCTGGCTTTAATTTATGCCAATATTTCCTTGCTCAGCAGTAACTACATATCAGTCCTTCAAGCAACATTTGATTACAAACTTCTCTTTGCTCTTAAGCACTTGAAAGGCGAGCATAAAGGGCTGAACAAGCCCATAGGAGAACAGCTCATGGATACCATCATCCATGCTTGCAATTGTTCTGTAAACAAATAATATTAAGTAACAGGTTTGTAAGAATATTTAATAATGACAAGTTAGTGACTGGCAAGGCCACCAACCAACCCCACAAAGGCCAATGAGCAATGATCAGAAGTCATTGCTGTCTGACGAGTATCATCCTAGGACAGATAATAAACAATTACCAAGTGAAAGAGGCACTCATATAACCAGCAGATCCTAAATGACACACAGCCTTCAGCTTTTTTACAAGATTATCAAATTCTCCATCTGCAAAGTTTTTAACCTCTTCTTTCTTAAAATAAAAGGCCCACAGCCACTTCTAGGCAAGAACTCTTGCAGGGGGTATATTGAATCACAAATGTTCTTGAAGACCAAGAATTCCACTACAGTTTCAAAGCCTCCAAATGGAGAGACATCAAGGAGGAAGAGTGCAATATGACCTATGCCTCTGTGCTAAAACACAACCAGTTTTCTCAGAATCTTGTCTGAATCCTGGCAAAATAACTAGCCATCATCACTTTATAACAAACTTCAGCACAAGATGCTTCTAGTTGAGCTGCAAATTTAACACATTAATACTTCTTCAGAAAAACCATGGTGTTCATAATTTTCAGCTGTTAGAATAGCACACTACTTAGGAAAGATGATATAGTTTCTAATTTCAATAAAAAAAAAAAATCAACACTTTAAGGCCAATGGCCTTAAACTCATGGTGATATAAAATTCTAGATTTCACAGTCCAGATATACATTGTCTACGGGTCTGAAGAAGGACCACATATTAGTGTCCACATAATTTTGTTGCTGCTTAAATACTATAGGATGCTTCTTCAGAGTTACCAAAGTGTTTAATGATTCTTATTTTAGCATTACTGCAGTTGGCTTTTCAATGTCATAATTCCATAATTTATATATAATGTCATGCTATTACATATAATATAATTATATATATTATATATCACCCCTTCACATCTCTTTACTGTAAGCCTATTTTGCAAAAAACAAAAACCCCCAAACCAACCAAACATCCGAACAAAAAACAACCAACCATTCACCTGACCCTAGGACTATTGGAGTTAGGCCTACAGATACCTGAAATGCAGAATTTTTCCCCCAAGTCTGAGTGAGCAACCTCTTACCCAGTACAGATTAAATATAGAAAAATAAATTAATATTTTACAACATAAAATACTAAGCAATTTCTGAACTGATGAAAAGAATTTGTTTAGTCAACTGAGGACTGGAACACTTCGCTCAGGGCTACTGCAGTTACAAATGTGGAAATAAAAAAGGATAATTATCTTCTCCAATCCTGATCTTTTTGCATAATTTTATATTCTACATTTAAGTGCATTGAAATCAATAACTTTACCCCATCCTAAGAATTGTCTAAGGTAAATCAGAGTAAGACCCAGAGAACTCCCTCTCTCATTTTGCTTCTGCTTAATAGTTTGCTAGTCACTGGTTAACTGAAGATTTAGGTACAGCTTTATTAGCAAACACCAGCCATGGTTTAAGGCATTACCTCCTCCTGGAAAAAACATCCCCCAAACTGGCAGAACAGAATGTATTTATCCTCCTGTCTACTTCAGTGAGAAGTCTTGCAGCTTCGTTAAGTAGCAAGGCAACAGCGTTTTAGGCCACAGCTGTTTGCTAAATGGAAGTGTGTCCAAGTTTTTAAACACCTTGTTACATTTACGTTGAAAGGCAGAGTCTCTGCTGCACCAGCAAGGTGGCAAATTCCTCAGGGAAATCAATCCTGGTTTCTCAATTAACTAGCTAGTTTTCTATTGTTAAAACACCAGAGTAATAGTGAGACTGCACCGGACCATGAGAGCTGACAAGACCCCAAGGAGCTCAGCTACCATCTAGGACTGTGCATTCACATCTCCCTCGGACACAGCACCTTATCAGAGACACAGCAGGAGGAAGGCAGGCACAGAGGGGAATGGCAGTGGTATTGATGCCAACTATGCCCTCCTTGGAATACCTAAAGAAGGGTGAGGTAGAAGGGCATTTGGGAGACAAGAAAACATGGTAGTGCTGAGACTTTACGTTCCCAAAGGAAAGAAATCCATCGGGATAAGGGAGGGAAGGGCCATGCAGAGATCAAGCTTCTAGCAGAGTTCACCTGCCTGGTGCAATGAATTTCACAGGGAATTCAGCTATGCTTGACCATGCTTCATGTTCTCAGTGATTAGCCCTCACCTACTGGGTTTGAGCTGCAAGTCAGACTGCTGAGCATGAAGGCATGCAGTCTGTAGGAAATCTCTCCTTGCATTGGCACTTCCCCATCAGGCTGTACAACACACAGGAAAAGGTTATTTGTCTTTTGAGATACTAGAAATACAGACCAGCTTCCTCAGCCCCTGCTAACACTGATGGAAATACTGTTTGTAGTCCCTACTTTTCAGCAGGTCTAAGGCCACTCAAGCTCTTTCAAGTCTGTAGTTTACAGTAAGATGCAAATTATTTGTCCAAAAGAAATAGACCAATAATAGTGAAAAACTACACAGAGAAGCACTAAACTTCATGAGTAAGAAAAAAGAAGTAGTAGTAATATCCGGAGACAAGCGGCTTTCATTTCCATACAAAAAAAAAAGCTGAGGATTGCATCCTCAACAATTTTGCAAATGATTTAAAACTGGAAGGAGTGGCTGACAATACCAGACGGTTGTATCACCTTTCAGAAGTACTACCTCAACAGAAGTGGGCAGAGGAATGTCCTGAAGTTCAAAAGGGGAAATGCCAAGTAACAAGGAATAGTCCTGGGCACCAGCATATCCTAGGCATCTACCAGCTGGAAAGCAGCTTTTCCAAGAAGGACCTTGGGATCCTGGTAACAAGAAGGCAACCACAAGCCAAAAATGCACCCTTGTAGCTAAGAAGGCCACCAGGAGGAAGACAGATGCCAGCAGGTCGAGGGAAGTGATCCTGCACCTATGCTCAGTGCTGGTGAGGCTGCTTCTGGAATGCTGCATCTCATTCAGGGCTTCCTGGCACAAGAAAGATCTGGACTTACTGGAGCGAGTCCAGTATAAGGCCACAAAGATGATTAAGGGACTGGAGCATATACTGCATGAGGAGAGGCTGAAAAACTGACACTGTCTGGCCTGGAGAAGGGAAGGCTCAGAGGCATCTCATCCATTTGTGGGAAGGAGGTTGAGGAATTCAGACACTTCTCAGCAGTGTCCATTGATGGAAAAAAGGTAAGGGGCCCAAAATGGAAAAAACAACCAAAACCAGAGCAACACAATACAATACCAGTGTTCCATCTGAACACAAGAAGACAATTTTTATTTTTTTTACCATTAGAAGTTTGACCAGAGAGGTTGCCTGAACAACTTAGCTTACCTCTTTGAGCACTGAGGCTGGAATAGATGATCTCCCAATCTATGTGAAAGGGTTGTAATATGAGCATTTACTGTTTCCTAAACATAGTATTCAGGTCTGGTTTTATGGGAGTAGTTTACAGAAGACAAATATTCCACCAGGCTTTTTTAGCTACTAGGACTCTTCACCAAAAACACCCTTATGATATCCAGAACTCTTCAATGTCCAAATACTTGTTCTTAGAATTGCTACTGGTTTATGAGCTACTTAATGGAAAACATTAATTAATCATTCCAAACTCATGGTTGGTGTTTTACTTCCTCACTCTTCTTCCCTCAGTATCCTGATTATACAAACTAAATGAATTTGAAACCGCAGATCAGGTAGAAGACTGACTGTATTTTTAATCTCTCTAAAATGCAAGCACTGGAAGTTGGCTGCCTTTTTTCTTAGACATTTGCAAAGCATCATTACCTCCACCTTTCAGCTGGGGACATGCACTCTGCCTGTGGTAGCTCACCAACAAAGCTAGATAAAGGATTTTAAGGCTGCTGTTCCCAGGAAACCATTATCATCAACACATCCCTGACATGTAGGTGCTGTGGCCACAGGATTTAATTGCTTTTCTCACTAACCTGCAGCCATACTTCCTTAGTGCTATTTTCTCCTTTTCACCAGTAAGCACACAAATTTCCTCATATATGTTGGCTGCTTGCACTAAAGGCGTCCAGGTCACAGAAGTAAAATTCATGAGGTACCCATATAATTTGACTTCTTATTACTCTTGTTCTCATTTAGGTTTTGGGAGGGACGGAGATACTGCTGTGCACTGAGAAACACCGGGGAATTTCAGCAGTGCCACTCAAGACCTAAGGGGCTCGATGCCACGGAGGTCGTGGTGGCTCTCGGCAGAGAGTGGCGTGCTCCTGCCTGCAGATGGAGTCACGGTCCCAGGGAATACACTCTCACACACTTCTTTTCCCCCAACTCGAGCAACAAACCAATGAAGGAGTTGTGGGGTAGAGGGTTGTGGCTTTGTGCTTTTCCCTCCTCAAAAAGCAACTGTATGAATGAAGAATCGAGGGTCTGAAAATGGAAGAATACACAGATTCATTCAAATGTTTTCTAGTATCTTTCTTTGTATATGTCCCCCTCCCAACAAAAAAATTCCACATTTTTTGTATCAAAGAAGAAAGAGGATGAAGTGTTCTTAAAAGGAGGAGTACTTTCTTCATATTTTCTACATGGAGGATTTTGCATGAGCCAAAACCACTGGAAGCAGGTGGGAGCCTGAACAATAAGTATTCCCTACCCAGACAGAGAAGGTGTGGATCTCCCACTTAGTCTTGCAAAGGTCATCAAATAGAGGAAAAAAGGGAAAAATCGAGGTGACTGACTTTTAGAGAAGAGATTCAGCAAGGCCATAGACTTGTGCAAGATTCAAGATGTTATTGTTGTGTTTTCTTGAAAATCTTTATCGAAGTTTGGAGGTTTTATTCATTCTAATATATTGAATGGCATCTTATAAGAAAATGAGTAAGCCTTCTCGATCTCAACAAGCATTAAGTTAGGTGGCCTCTCCCCCAAGGTGCCAAGAACAGCGTCAGTCAGAAACAAAATATTTTGGTTGCCTTATGAACCCTACAGGAGCTGTATCATTTCAACTCAGAAGGGACACATTGTGGTGCTTTCATTTACATGGGGAAGAAAGTAAAACCAGGGGCTTTAAAATCATCTGAGTAGCAAAGCAATTGGGAAGTAGGCCAAGAAGATGCTCAAGAGCAGCTTTCCAAGAGAAAATGGCATTGGAGAGGATACCACAATGGAGCCAAGATTAGGAAGAAACAGTGTGGAACATCTTTCTGGACTTCTAGTGTAAAAAAAAAAAAAGTCTGCACAGTGGAGTAGAGAAACTCCCCTATTCAGGGTTTGTCAGGCTTCTATGATTCATACCAGCCTCCAATCCCCACAGCTGTGATACCATGCCAGACATAATTACTTCTGCTGTCCAGCTGGGTATGCTAATCAAGGAAGCTGGGTCAAGTCTGACACCACACCTACTTCTCTCTCTTCCATAGCACTTCACCAACTTATTAAAAATGTTGAGAACTCCTAACACTCTTCATTGGAGAGTATAAAAATGTGAAGACTGTCATTCTCCATTGCTGACATTGTTGGAGACCTTCACAGCACATGGGCTTTCACCAAAGGTCCTGCTTTATATGCACTCAGTGCCTCCGAGTTATCATAAAGTAATTAAGTCCAGCAAGTTACTGGGAGGTAGATACTTCAGGTTCCAAAATAGGAAACAAAAAAAGAAAAATAAAACTAAAACACCACCCAAGCCCCACCCAAATGAAGCTAAAAAGATGAAGATATTTTAGATTGCAAGGAAAGTCTGAAGATTTCCAGCTTGACAGCTCAAAAGTTTTAGGTGGCTGAAATTGCCACACCATCATGTAATAAGAGAGAATATCTAATTTATACACATTTTAAGTTTAAGGTCCCTCTCGCTTCCCCAAGTTACCTCTGAACTGTTGCCTCATCCAGTTCTTTACATCTCCCTGTTTCTCCTGTTTTGTCTTTACAACTGAGGTACATCCCTCCCCAGAATACTCTTCTAACCTACATGCATATCTAAGCTTTATATTCTTTCTCTGATTGACCATCCTATCTAATTCAAAGCTCCTAGATTAATTTGTCACTAAAATTCAACCATCCTTACCAAAATCTTTCCCACCTCCAAAGTGCCATGCCTTCAGCAACTTCCTGCAGTATGAAGACTTTTCTGACCAGTGTCTTTCAAAACAGGTTGACTGTACTTTCCAAACTGACCTTCTCTGGCAAATTGCTCCTCTCCAGGCCCTGTTAAAGTCTCTTTATTACCTCAGTGACACTGTGTCCAGCAAGGCTTCCCATACTACTGAGTGTCATATCCTTTCTAGCTGCTCCCTGTACAACCGAGCCTTGGGTTTTTACTGGTGCAGTAAAGCCTTCTTAAAGACAAAGTGGTAACACATGATTTTGCCATAGCCTGAGGAAAGAAAAAAAATATTAAAGAAACTTTTAGGGCCTTCAGATGTCTGTATTAAGGGACTGTACTTGCTCAGACCCCAGGATGAAGCACCTATGCCAGCAGACACTTGGAAGGAAAGTACTTCTTTCATGGCTCACATCTCAAAGCCAGACAACTTTTCAGGCCTTGCTCCCCAGCACTTTAAGACAGGACCTCTACCCAAAATCCTGTTCCCGAAAGGGAGAAAGTCTGCTGAGGCAAAAGCCTGTGCCAATACACAGAGGATGACAAGGTCACCAGTACAGAAAGGTTCGGTTACAGGCCAGTACTTGCTTCCAGTGATAAGGTTAACGATACTGAAAATAAGAGTGACTTATTTATGGGTGCAGGAATAAAAAGTCCTGCACGAATTAAGCAACTTTTGCATCTCTCTAAGCAAGAACAAGCTTGCCATTCCATCGGGCCAAGACACGGTAGCCTGCTGAGACCCCCCACACCTCCGTGATGAACCAGAGCAGAAGGAGACCGGCACCAGGTGAGCAGACGGCACCCAGAGCAGTGCCGCTCTCCCAATGCACTCCCTCGGCTCCGTGGATCCTTTTCCTGAGGTTTGGGGGGAGCTCCCGTCTTTGCCATTCAGAGCAGGGTGGCGGCGGTGCCCGTCCCTCCCCGCGGGCTGCAGCAGAGAGCGGCCGGCGCCGGCGGCACCGCGCTCCAGCTGCTCCTGGAGCGCATCCGTGGCCTGGCTGCTCTGGATCGGTACGGGGATGGAGGAAGGGGCCGAAACCACCTCGCTGCCACACTCAACACGCAGCGAATTTAAGGATGTGTTTGCCCCTCTCTGTTACGATATTGGAGCCTAATGAGATGATTCCAGTTTCAACTGAAGCTTTCCTCACTTCTGTCCTAATCACCAAGCCTTACAGACTCTTAGCATGGCTTGGATGGATCCACACCATGACTCTCAGCATGGCTTGGATGGAACCACACCATGACTCTTAGCATGGCTTGGATGGATCCACACCATGACTCTTAGCATGGCTTGGATGGAACCACACCATGACTCTCAGCATGGCTTGGATGGAACCATGCTCAGCTCAAAGGAAATGCTTAGTTTCCTTTGAGTTTAGAAGTACCATTAAAAAAGTGCCCCCAAACCAACCAAGTCCCCTGGAAACACACATAGTGGTCTGTGGCACTACTGTTTCTACGGCAAGTTAAATATGCCAAATCACTAAAAATTAGATGATTAAAGCAAAATTTCAGGCAGGCCTTTAGCTACCATATAGTAATGCCAGCTTTTGAGTAAAACTAACAAAAGAATTAGCGGGGGAAAACACAAAAAACTCAACAACAAGCCAGAAGATTTCATCAATGCCACTTTAGAACTAACCAAGCTGGTTGGCTGTGTGTTTGCATGGCTCAATTTGTGCTTGAGCATTGGCCCAAAGATATTATGTTTAGCAGCCAACTTTTCCCTTTTGCTTAATTAAAACTACAACAAGGATAGCAATGTTTTAAAGAAAATTACACAGTGGAACAGCACATCCACCTGCACTTCTAAAGTCTCTCCACTTACTCTACTAGATCATTGGTGAGCCAAAGCTGCTGTCTGTCCCTTGACACCTCTCCATTTCAGAAACTTCCCCAGTTCAATATACCACAAGATATCCCCCAGTTCAATATCCCACAAGATCTGCTACATGAGCAGTGGCTTTCACCTGGGCCATTTTCCTGGGGCTTTAGCTGTGGAACTGCTCACTATTAATGCAGAAGATGTGAATGAGACTCTGGAGGAGTTATGAACTTCACCCATCAATCTCAAACCAGTCAAATGTGTAAATGCTGCTGCTGTTAACCCTTCAAACTGGCAAAACAAGTTTTCTGATACAGCGATTTCTATCTTCACAAAGTATTTGTGAATGTTCCTCCCCACCAGGAAGGCACAGAGAACAACTGCTGCAAAAATGCACACATTCCATAGCAGTGTCAGAGAAAGAGATAGACACAAAAATCAGGATAAAGATGACCCCACATGGTATGCAACTTGGGCTTAATTTTGGCTGAGCTTCCCTAACTGTTCTTGCACACCCTCTTCAACTGTTGCAATGGCAAATACAATGTGTTACACTAAAATACTTTTCTTTCACTTCAAATGTGCCAGAGAGGAGAAAAACACACAGTTAGCTACCTCATTATCCCATTGTTACTCAATAGCCTGTGATAGTCTGTACAATCCTAAATGAGTGAGTTTTCAAAGTTCTGAATTAGAGAACATAGACTGGAAATAAAGGAGTCACTCTGCCAATTCATTCTGCATTTAGAAGCTCAGTTTTCAATTGTTACTACTCGCCTGTTCTAGTTCTACCACTTTTATTATATTTTTGATGACCATATACTGAGCACCTAGAAAATTGGTACTTTTACCACTGACCTCAGGGCTGCACTTTCTACTTCTTAATTTGATTTAAGTTGGTCATTGCAGTAGCATTGCTGATGCAGTCACATTTGGATGTGACAGAAAGCATCACACAAGGCACAAATACAGAAGAAATTGGTTTAAAAATGGATCTTTTTGTAGTCTCACCTTTAGGGCAGAATCCAGAATTGTGTTAGGCTACTGAGACCCCCACACAGCTCACGACTGCAGGTGCCTCAGAACCATATCTGTGACCCAACCACACACTGAGAAGCTGCCTAGGGCTAGCAGAAAAGGGATATTGCTTTTACTAGTTGTTTATGCATTTTCCTCAACAAGTTTCCCCCTCTGACATAGCCAAATATCAGGTAATACCTGCACATTTTTCTTCAAGAAAGAAATTGAGCTTAGCTTACCTGTATCCTGAGGCTCACTAAGTGGTGGTCTGCATTATGAAGGTCTCTGTGTCACCAACCTTTCTTTTAGCTTCTTCCCTTCTCCTCTGCTCCTTTGATCTGGAAGAAAGGAGTAGCAAAATTCAATGGTCAAACTGTGTGCTACGTGGTTCAGTCACAGGTGGAATTCAGAGAACTTTTAACAATGTAAGTTAAGTGCAGGTGCTTCCAGAGCCAAACTACAGCTGAGGTTTTTTATCTTTAATTGCAGTCATAGATGTTGGTAAGGTTTAGGCTGGGGGAAGGAGGCTGGGTAGGTTTGGGTTTTGTTTTTGTTTTTTTTTTAAAGTCCTGTTGAACACTAGCCCCTGAACACAGTTTGGGAAGCAGAAGTTTGAGGCAACTCTTTACATCTTCCTCATCACCACACTCAACAGCCCATCCTATTTCTGTAGAAGAGAAATAGTAATAACCCTTCCTGGGTGTTTGATGGAAACAGGCTGTAAAGGTATAGGGCAAGCGTTAAGGAGCTAAAATAACCAAATTTTGCTGTTAGCCTTCAGCTACCTTCCTGGCAGTCTGCTTTAGTCTGCATCTTCATTCAGGGAAGTTCTCCTGGTCACCAGACTCTCTGCCTCACCACGCATAAGAGTTTCCTTCTGAGGGAAACCAGGATTCATTCCAGCACAGACTCAGGTGGCAGCCACGCTGCTAATTTCCAGACTTCCAGGTGCAACTGATCAAAGGATTGTTTTCTCCTCCCTTTGGTGGAACACCCCAACTGTTTTTTTTTTTTTATTCCCCCCTCTCCCGGTCCCCCTTCAGTACCAGGTGCTAGGAAAAACAGAGGATCAAACCCTGATGCTGAAATCCTACCAAGTACCTTTCTGTTCTACAGACTTTTTTTTCAAATGAAAACCAGCTTCTCCCCAGACTTCTTAATAGGCATAAATTTAAAATTTGAGTTTCTTTTCAACAGTCCTGATGAAGCCACCAGTTCTGTTAGCTTGTTTTCTAGGCTCACATGTCTTTCACTGACTATCACAGCTCACTAGAAACCAGCTAGACTGGGGACAGAAGAGATCTATTCTGAAACACCGAATCACCTCAAGAAGTATCTATAAACAGAAATGGCTATCACATCAACATGAGATGAGAATGCTTATATTTATCACTGACATGATGCCAGCACTTTCCAGAAAAATCCTTTTCTACTACATGTTCTTTTTTTAATCAGCTTTTTCTGCCACACCTGAGTACACAGCCACAAATATTTTATTTAGTACACTTAGGTCAGCAAGCAGTGTCTGAGAGCCTGAAGAGGAAAGACCTCACCCTTCATTGATTTGAATAGTCCTTCCATGCATCCATTTTCATCAGCCAAATTCTACTTTTTGTGAGTAACACAGGGATTTATGAGCCCTGCTTCCCAAGCTGAAACACTAAAAAAACCCTAACCCTGAAGTAAACAGTTCAGCTCCAGGCAGCAACACAACTGTTGCACATTTGCCATAATTAGTAATTACTTACTGTGATTACCAATTAGTCATGAGTTAGTGAAATCCTGGTCCCAATTCAATCAATGACAAAACTATTCAATCAATAGTTAGGGTCTTGCTCATAGAGGCTGATGATTCCAGCTCTCATGTATAAAAGCAAATTGTTCCAAGGTTTGAGTCACTTTACTGCCCCCAACTGATCTTTCCTCCCCTTTGCCATAAATCAATTTTCCCATAACAGTCAGCAGAATTAACCATACACCTTCACCTTAGCCACTGCATTTTGCAGTCCAGGTGTTAAGACACTGCCAGGCAAACTCAGTTGCTCCTGATCCAGATGAAATGGTTGTTGGCTCATTTCTGATGCCCTGGCAACACCCTCTTCCTCCTGCTCTCTTGATTTCACTTTCTGCATTACCATTTTCCAGTTCAGATTTAAAATCTTGTTGTTTTAGGGTTGGGTTTTTTCCTACTTTAAGAACATAAAACTTAGGGCAATACACTGAGCTTCTGGTGGGGACTGTGCCAGAGAAACACAGGTAACCTGCCAGAGCTTGAGTGCCACTTCACAGTTCTCTCCTCCCAAACCACTTCCACTTAATTGAGCTGCTTTGCTGTTGACAGAGTTTCAGATGTGCAGCAGTGCCAGGTTTTGTTCCAAAACTCTGAAACTGGTGGAAGATACCAGGCCTGGGGAGTTTTAAGCCGTAGACAACAAATGCAAATTCTGCTAATCTTCAGTATGATAGAGAGAGAGAGAGAAATTTCATTTAACCTAGATTTCTAGGTTACCTGCTGTCAAAACATGAGAGTCAAGCAATTGTTCTCCATCCTGTGGAAGTTAGGATGAATTTCTCTGGGGAAGCCTTGCTGTCTCCATGGACTGCAGAGGGAACTGAAAGACTGGTTCAGCTCAAAACAACAAATTTGTAGGTTCCTAAACCTAGCTTAAGGGCAAACTCCAACTTTTAAAAATCAATTATTATTTATTAAACTAAAAGGAATGCTATTTGGCTAAAATGGATGGTATTACCTTACAGGAATGCTGTGTCCACACATAATCTAACACAGGCCAGTAACATGGTGTGGTTTGACATTCAGTGCCAGCACTGAGAGAGCAAATCTAAGCAATTGCCACCCACCTTGTCCATCATTCCTCCTTTTCTGCACCACACTAGCAAAAGCATTTGTGTAGCACACATTGAACAAGACTGGAAAACAGATGTTGCTAAAATTAACTCAGGAAAGCAAGAATTTGGAGTCACCATTCAGATGGGTTCCAAAAGACCCTACAAATTGCCCCTCCAAAGCAGAAAACGAGGACTGCCTATGACTGAATGGCCATTAGGGCCATGCTGGCTGAGACCACACACTTTGCCTGCAGTCCCCTAGGCTGTTGTACACTGTTAAGCATTTCACTCTGTTCTCTTTGTCCATGCATTCTTAAGAAAAGACTCACACACCCCCTACCTTACTGACTGTTTTGACCCTGAAAATATGACCTGTCACGAGCTGTTAATGTGTATGGTGTCGCAGAAGCTCATTTAGGATGTACACGGGCAGAGCAACAGTGTCAGAAGCCCACCTGCTAAGTCTCTCTCTCTCCATCCCAAATCTGTCCCTTCCAATGCTCAGCACACAAGGCAAATTACACAAAGGTCTCTTTGCTCACCCGCAGTTTATCAGAATTAGCTGCTACTGTGTTTGCTAATCACCCTTTGGAAGGCTTTTGTCACAGATCAGACTTCCACAAAAAGCACACTAGGCCCACCTCGATCAGGAGGCCAGCACTGCAGGAACTACAAATTTTCATTTGTAAAATACACAATTTTTTCATAAATCCTATTAAAGACTCATTGAAACAACCAGTTTCCTCTGAGAAGTGCAGGGAAGTTTGCAGATATCCTCCTACAGTGACTTGAGCAGTTTTACTTTCAGGTAGAATATTGAATAGCCTGGCCCTGGGGGTCAGTCCGACTGGGGTTTATGGTCTCTCAGGCCAGATTAAGAGGATGCCTTTCCCCCTCTACCCTGCCAAGATACAACTGGATAACTTGCAGGTTTTCTGATCTGAATAAATCTGTCACAGATTCCTGTTGAAGGAACTTCTCTTCACTGCAGCCATACTTCCTGCATTGCCATCCCAGCAGCCTGCTTCCACCTCTGACAGAGATCAGGTAGCACGGCCCCACCCATGAGCTCCTAGATTATATCATCCTCCCATGGGGCAGGAGAAAGATCTGGGTCAGCAGTTTCTCAACTGCAAGGTCACACATCAGTGAGTGACCTTGGAGGATTAGGAATGTAACGGGAAGGATGTCCTGCATCCATCATCCTGCATCCCTATTACGGCTCCTGTGAATTCAGTTTGCCACCTGATTAAATATATTCCTGAAAGTTGCTTTAGCAACCCTCCCTGCAAATTAAAATGATACTTGTCACTAGCAGTGAAGCTGAAGATAACAGAAGAGAAAGTGAAGAGGAAAGAAAATTCCCAGTATTTACATTCTATAAATACTTTGCCTGTCCTTTTCTCCCTCATTTGTGTTCTGATTGTTTTGTGCTGGACTATTTGGCAAAAATTCTCGAGTTACCTACACATCTTTCCCTGCTCTGATAACAGAAACAAGTTGGAGCCTTGATTTTCTCCTCTGCAACATTCTTCACACTTTGGTGTAAAGCATATTTAGAGGAAATGTAAATAAGCGAATCAATACTTTATACCAGTTAAATTACCACAAGCAAAATGTGGTTCTGATTGTCTTTCTCTTCGGAAACCCAATTAGTGAGGAAGCTTGGACCCAATTAGTCAGTGAGTTAAGGCGGAGGAAAAAAAGATCTGAGTTTTGAGGGTTTTTTATATGATCAGCTCACAGTTTTCTCCCCTTCTTTACAGTAAATGTTTAAAAAATAGAAAATAGAACTTGGGTTTTTTTGCCACAATCTCTGGATGATGCTTTGAAATGTTTAATTAAGATGCTATACAAAACAATGTAATTGAGTCTGACTTCACCTGTTTTTCAGTGGCTAAAGTAATGAAAATAAATGTAATGGTAAAGAAAATGAAGGCTGAGATTAAAGAGGCCTACAGTTAATGACGGGCTGAAGTAGTTCAACTGTCATGTAATCGAAAATATTTGAGAATGGACAATAATTAAAGTCAGGCAAGGGATGAAGCCCAGATTATTATAATGAGATATGGTGTGTTCTTCAGGCTATTTGGAGGTTAATGTTACTTGGTTTCATGTGGTTACGGGTAAGTAAGTACTGTACTACCATACAGTAAAAATAATGTAACTGGATACATTCTGCTTCACAGTGACCCAAGGTTAATGGTAGTTGCTCTTAGTGTATTTAAAAGGTTTAAAAGAGGTGTAACAATCTCAGCATTACAAGTCCAGTGCAATGGCACTAGAAAATGGCACCAAACAGGCTGGCATAATACTGGTGTGCTCAGTTCCATGAAAGGAGCTTCTAGCCTAATCTATGTCGGCTTTTATCTGTATAATTACACTGACTGTGTCCATGAATTCTTTCATTCCTGAATGGCACCACCTTTTGAGCAATAGATCATTGGTATGCATCACTCTGATAAGGTATTACACTAATATATCATTAGAGCAACAGATGTATTAGTGTAATACATCACTGGGACAAAGCACTCTGATGATGATGTATCCCTGAAAGGATGGCACCATGCAGAGGAGACGAGGCCCAGGAGAAGACTTTTGCTCAGTTTAATAGAATAAAAGGCATGCCTTCCTGGCACAAAAAATGTGATGCTCCCTATAAAGATATGGCACTGCTATTAATTGTATTCCCATTTGTATTGGTAATTTGAGGATCATATGGCTTGGAAATAATTTACTGTGGACGAGGCAAAGATGTAATTTAAAAACATAACCTATCAGGCTATTTCACAGTCTTTTCCCATAATGTCTGATCTCCACAGCTCTCCAAACACCTCATCAGAATCCTCCCTGTATTAAAAGCCTCAAGACACCTATCCTGTTCTGGAGCAATGAGGATGTGGGAATGATTCAGGGCAGCTGGTGATAAACTGGCCTTGCAGATTTTGCCTGAGGAATGGGGCTCTGCTAGATAAACAAGCAGAGGCCAAGGAAATCCCTAAAATTTGCCTCGGAAGCTCTTGCTGAGTCACTGCTTCTGGAGGCAGGGATTATGCCCCAGCCCCCATGCCAGCCAGCACAGGGGTTGTATTTAAATACTTAGAGAGCCACATGCAGCTTGAGGCACAGACCAGCCAGTTCTGTCCCAGCCTCTGTGTATCAGCCCTCCTCAAGCCTTCTCACCTCTCTGGATTCTAGAAGTATGAAGTTATCTCACTTACCAGTTCAGGGATATGCTTCAAAGGAATCTCATCTATTTAATTACAAAAGGTGTGTGCTGATGTATGAAACAGAGGTGAGGGCTGTGAACAATCAGTCCTCTGAAGCAATCATCCTTTGTGTTCTATCCATTTTCAGCCCATAAAATTTCTCACGTAAACTACAATCCAAATGATGAATTCATCTGAAAAAAAAAATTAAAATAATTGCTTAAACACAAAGGTCCATATTACAATACCTTTGGTCATGCAGAGTAGGGCTGTATTCCTCAGCCCTTGTAAGGCAAGGGAGTGTTCAGGTTCAGTGGTGATCACAGTCAGGTCCTAAATGAAATTGAGATGTAAGACTGAGTATATTGTCCAGTTTCAAAATAACTCTGAACAACTGCAGTATTAAGTAGTAAGAGCAGGATGGCTGTGTAGAAAGAAATAGGAAGAGACTAATAAGAACAGAGAACAAAAATAAAAGCTGTGGAAAGAAAGCAAACAGAAGAGCTTAGAGAAGAATTGGAGTGGCAAGGATAGAAGAAAACAGGGCAGAATTCTTCTCCCCCACAAGTGACAATGTCCATTTCAGTATTCAAAAGTTATAGGCACACACACACTTTCCAATGTATAATAGAAACAAAGAGGCCCCCTGGACCACCTTTTACCATCTTATCATAAATGAATGTTTATACAAAGAAGGGATAACAATCTACCAGATTAATATAATAAAGTTTTGCAGGCCAAAATGACTACAGAGGGGATGAAGCAGATGGGAATCAGGATCATGAAGTTTTGGAAATCTTTATTCTACCAGTGTGATACTGTTCACTTAGAGGGTTTTATTTTCAAAATTATAAAGCGATAAGGCAGTGGT
>VYZP01076433.1:0-27980 GCA_013400635.1 Hypocryptadius cinnamomeus
GTATTATCCATCAGTGCTTGATAGCACTGATGGATAATACTGCTACTGTCCAATGCAACAATGGATAGATCTCTTCATACGTAGTAAATACATTAGGATGAGACATACATGTATCATCACGTATTGACATTCTGCTCAGATTACATTTATTTGTAAATGTTACTCTTTGTGCAGGCCCTTCTACATTAAATGAAAGGTGAAAAATGTCACCAGCACAGCCATTTTTCTGCCTCCCTTAGTCACCCAGAATTTAGCTGTGAATATAGTAGGGCTGGCAAAGACAGTACATTATTTTGAAAGGTTACACCTGGAACCCAAAAAAACTTTACTAAGGTTGGACGACTAGGCTGAGCAGTGAGACAACAAAGCTGCTCAGCACTGGTCAATGGTGTAAACACCATGACTTGGGTTTTCAACCTAATAAAGGTGCACACACACGGTGTATTTCCTGATGCCAGTGCAGGAGAAGAAAGGATTCAATGCACGTTAGCAAATACCTAACAGTTGGAGTTCATTTCTGTAGAAAACAGCTCTGGCTTAACTTCCCAATCACACGTAACTACTGAACCATTTGCAAAACAGGATGTCTACCATGAGTTTTCAATCTCTAGAATTTACAAACACAGTGCTGCTACCTGAATTGTTCTCCATCACCCTCTTTTGAAAGCATTTGTACCAGACTTTAACAAACTTTAAACTGTGCACTTTGACTCCACAATTTTAATCAATCTGCTTTAACTTTCATCTGCCCTCTCCCGGTAGATGAGTTACTAGATTAAAAAAGATTTTAAAATCTAATAAAATGAAAAAGTTATAAACATCGCTTACAGCCAAAAGCACCATGGAGGAATTGTAAAGTCGCTTGTGTTTAGACTATAAAGCTCTACAAAGGAGTATGGCACATCTATCTCCTTATGGTGCAGGTAAAAAAGAACAGATTACACAACGTGAATCTTCTTTCCTATGTAGTACATGTTCTCCCACAAAGAGAATATTAGACAAACTACTTGAAGAATTTATCTTAAATATCACCAGTTAATTTATACAGATCTTCCTACCTGATTCACAGAATTCCAACATACTTGTGCTAATACTGGAGCAAACCTCTTGTGGAATGACACAGTACTTGGAAATTTCTATTTTGTATGTAATTTCTGCTTTGAGATCTGAAAACAGATTTTAAAAGGTGCCATAAATGAACCATTTATTAATTTTTCCTGTCAGAGCTTTCAGCCTTTTTATTGAACCTCCACGATATATTGTTATAAAAATTAGTCACGCTTAGTAACCCCACATGCTTTAGCTGATTAGAGCAGTGCTCAGTCTTGTCCCTTAAGTGATAAAAAATCCCCCCGCAATATTGTATAGTTACTATCTGAATTATCCCAAGATCTTACGACTACATTGATTTCCACAACAACTACGTAGCCTAAATACAGTTTACTAGGAGTATGTGTATGTAGATTCTTTTGCTACCAAAAATGGACTAAAACAAAACCACCCACAATAGGTTGACTTTTATGTATGGATCCTCAAATCCCTGCAATCTCAGCTTGAAACATGACACATATTAAATATATCAGGGGCATGCACATGGAAGTGTGTTAGTCAAATATCCACTTTTAAAAGTTTTGTTTCTGTCTTCTGTAAGAGACTAGTTTACTTCAAACTGCTGCCCTATGAGACACAGAATTCAGCACACATCGTCCATCTTCAGAAGCATTAAGCCTCCTTCTTTGAGCTGCTTCCTGTCCACCAAAAAAGTGGAAAATTATTTATTTTGACTTTACAAAAAAACCAGCAAAAAACCAACCCTCAGGCAATGCCTTTTTCTTTTAACTAAACAAAATACTGTCATACAAATCAATCCATTAGCCAATAACTGTCATCAAAGTTATATTTATCAGTAGCCTAAAAGCATTCAGTAATTTTTCTAAAATTCCTTTAAAGAAACTTACTGTCATTGAGAATAATGATGTTATCCATGGAACTATTTAACCATTTCCCCTCCAGGAATCTGCTTTTGTGTTTGCAATTACAATGCAACAAAAGCATTTTTTATGGTATGACTGTTCTACATATAATCGTCTTAGGGCTGTCTCTTAAAGTAAACTTAAAAACATATTAGAGAGCACAAGACCAAATTATTACAGTTATGTTGATTATATATCACAAATCATGGCTCATATTACATTTGTGTTCAAGATTACAACACAGCCCTGGACGAAGTCAAATGGCAAGTTGTTTACTACCCCTTAAGGGGACCTTTCCAATACCGGAAATTTGGGTGTAACACAGGTCCTAGTTCATCCACAGAAATTCTCATCTGATAAGCTGTGAAGTAATTTTTAAGAGAACTCAATATAAAAGAGCTTGATTGTGTTAAATGTGTTCAAATGAAAGGAAAATCAGGTCAAGCACTTAAGAAAACTAACCCTCACCTTCTCTGACCACTTGTTCACAAAGGTCTTCATCATCTACAGTGACAGGAGCTATATTTAACACCTCCTTTAGTTGCAAGTATGATGGAATCTTAACACAATCAGATCTGCCATTGTTAGGTTTGCCGAATTCTAAATCAACAGGCAACAGGAAATACTGAAAAAATATTAACCACAACAGAATGGCCAGTAAATTTCCTCTCATATGACTGTACAGTCAAAGCTTCTTAAAATCTTCAAATAACATAATTCTAAACCAACTTAAGAGCTCTTAGGAGAGAAATCATTTGACATTTACACAGCACACATGAAGCTTTGCTCAATACAGGGTAAAATACAATGTTACACAACTTCAGATTGAGTCAGTGGAGTGTAAAAAGTGAGCCTTAATTTGAAGTTCCCAAACAAGTACAATCCTCATTTATTTTACTGAAAGTTTGTTTCCCAAGCTCATGTAATGACTTCCTGTTCAAATTAATTTTTATTCTTAGTGTAACAAGTATCTACATAAAACTGCAAAAACATCAAGTACCAGAACAAACAGCTTGTCTGAGCAGAGATTCCTAAAAACAGCATCTAAGAATTAAAAAACGACAAATAATACCAGTGTTTTCTAATCTTGGAAACATGAAAGCTCAAAATATTTGGCAAATTTTCATGAAAAGAACTCAGTAAGATGACTTGCAGGGGAACAAACACACATGCATAACATAGAATAACCACTAATGTAATATATAGTATGAAACAACAGGAGGATACCTCTTCATCTTTCATAGATACAGTACAGAAATTCTCTTTAATCCCCTGCAATTCATTTTGACTCTCTTCCATCTTCATTCCATTTTGGAAAGTCAAACATTCTCTTTAAAAGATCATAAAAGAAAGTAAGTGACTTTTTTGTACTACCTAATGTCCAAGACTGAAACACTTGGCAGTAGTTTTAATAGCCATATACATGGCAAAAGTTTTTCAAAATCCACGCCTTTTCTAAGAAGGCAATTCCAAGTGATGCTGTACTGATCTGTGTAATCAACCAAAGAAAATTTTCAAGAAATAGTATATGATATGCAGAGTAGAAATGCTTAATATTGGGGCCTGCCTTAAACAGTTACCAAAAAAGCCCTTCATATTATAATTCTTCAGCCTCCCAGCACAAAAGTCCCCTCATGTAAAAGTGCTTTCTGCAAAAGCTGCAGATCTAATTACTTCCAATGTAAAATTGTTTTACTAGACAGAAAACCTCTGTAATCTATTTGCCTTATTTCTCTTTTGCCACCTTTCGTTCCTATTTTCAGGAAAGTTTCAGCATGAAAAAAGGCAGAGTGTGCTTATTACTAGTTAAAGTGAAAACTAAAAGTATGTTCCTGGTTTAACTGGAAAACTTTAAAACACTTGGAAGTAAAACTCAGGAATGAAGCTACTACTTGCATTGTAAAGTAAGGACAGATGCAGCACAGGGATGATTTGTCAGGTAGAAACTAAACACTTCGTCAGGCGTTTGTGCCAATTACAGACACTAAATCTGTAGTGACTTTTTAGTGGAGTAACTTCTTCATCAGTCCCGGACACCCCTATTTTCCGGAGGAATATTTTAGACTGCAGAGTACAAACTGTTCCGTGTGCAGCCTTGGGATGCTCATGAATTTTAACTCAAGATGAAGTCTGTCTAATTGAGTCCCTTTCTCTAAATGCCCTGTGTGCTGCACTAGTAGATCAGGACTCCCACCTTGGACAGGTCCATGGTTTTCCTAGTCAACCACAGGTCAGGAGGTCAGAGCTATTTCTGTAAAGCTTCACACTAGCATTTTTTTCTTCCATTACTGGTATTTATTAAAGTCATTATAGAATTTAGATCGTGTTCTCTTCACTGGGTATTTACAGTATCCACACAGTCTTACATCCAAGATTCACTGCAAGACTGGGGCTCATCTTTGAAAAAATAGGCAAACCCCATTCCTCCTTGATCTACTATATGGGTACAGGTTGGTTCAGTTAAAATCTGTTTTACCTTGCCTGTCAGTCATGCAACCCTTCCAAGTGCAAAGGAAGCAATACAAGTATTCCAGACATGAAGTAAATCAGCACAAGATTTAGCCAGACTTTATGAATGTATATACACAATGACTATATTAACAAAATATTAAGCCCATTTTTGACACAACATACCTGTTCAAATGTACTGGTTTGTTAAATTCATGATACAGGTTATCATTCAAATAAATTCAATCAACCTAGCAATACAAAACTGAGCAAAACCATCGGAATAATTAATATTTGAACTTGAAGAAATACAATTCAACAGGGTAAGAGCATGGATTTACTGGCAGCACATCTGAGAGGAGAGAAAAAAGGAACATGGAGGCATGTGTAAAATCCTAGCCCTATCAAATTTAGTGATACTTTCATGATAGGGAATCAGTCAGTTTGAGGAAGGACTAAGTCCCTTAAAGATGAACATTTTTTCAGTATTCCAAAACTAATATCCTGATTGTGTTTCACACCTATAGAATGTAAAAATGACAATTTCATTAATCCAGTTTTCTTAATGCATATAAATTTCATCCTCATCATTTTTTCCTAAAATAAAAAGCAGAAGTCTTTACCTGTTGCAAACATAAACTAGTTACAAAGGTAAAATACAACAAACATAAAAATGTTAATGGTTATACACAGACTATATTTTATGTTTAATATTATACAGAAACTTGTAGGTACCTGAAAATATTCTCTGCTGTTAAAAACTGTCCTTCAGAATCCAAAAGGGGATCTTTCACTAAAAAAAACTGTAGTCTGCTCAGAAGTATAGATAAAGTCGGCAATTTTTTACAAAAATTTTCAAGATTATCAATAAAAACAAACTCCTCTTCCAAATATAAATCTGACAAAATAGAAGAAAACATTATAAAAGAAGATAAAAATACTAAGAATTATCAGAATAAAGAGAATTGTTGAGCAACTGTTGGAATACTATAAATGGCAGCAAAACAGTAACTGCTTTTTACTTTACAAATTAAATCCTAAAACATTTAAAGTGCAACGAAGTCTAGACTTCTATGGTTCACATGATAACCTCTAGTTTTCTTTAGCTTTGTCTTTTGTCTTACATAATACCTGTTAAAAACAAAAAGTACTTTTTTGTTTCCTTGTTTGTACTTTCAAGTATGATAAAGGAACTTCTGAAGTAGGTTCTGGCCAAGAAACTTAGCTCAGTGCAATTTTAAATGTAGAAATTATGCACTCTCTCTATATGTCTCTAAACCTAATCACAGATGCCCTAATTATGAAGAAAAAAAATGACAAAAAAGGTTGCAAATTACTGTGATTTCAAGAAAGATGACATTCTATCAATACAGGCTGGGGAATGAACAAATCAAGAGCAGTCCTGTGAGCAGGACTGGGGGGGTGCTGGTGGGTGAGAGGCTGGACATGACCCAGCCATGAGCACTCCCAGCCCGGAAAGCCAAACGTGTCCTGGGCTGCATCCAAAGCAGCGTGGGCAGCAGGGGAGGGAGGGGATTCTGTTCCTCTGCTCTGCTCTGGTGAGAGCCCACCTGGAACCCTGCATCCAGCTCTGGGGTCCTCAGAAAAAGAAACATGGACCTCTTGGAGCTGGTCCAGAGAAGGAATCACAAAAACAATCAGAGGAAAGGAACACCTCTCCTGTGAGAAAAGTCTGAGAGAACTGACATATGTTCAGCCTGGAGAGGAGATGGCTCCAGGAAAACCTTACTGTGGCTTCTCAGTACTTAAAGAAGGCTTATAACAAAGGTGGGGATAGACCTTTTAGGTCTTAAGTTTTAAAGAGGGATAATTTAAATTAGATATAAGGAAGCAGTTTCTTACAACAAGGGAGGTGGTTGACACCCCATCCCCAGAAGTGAGGTGGTTCCATCCCCAGAGATGAGGTGTTCAAGGTGAGGTTGGATGAGGATCTGACCAACCTGAGCTGATTACAGAGGAGCTGGACTCCCTTAAAAGGTCCTTTCCAACCCAAGCCATCACATTATTCTATTTCTTTTGAGTTTAAACTACTGCTGAGATAGAAGTGATGCAGTAACCACATATGACACAATCCCTTACATTTGCAGCATGAAATACATATGTATCTACACAAACATTTTACACATATATAACACATATAGAAGGACAAAGGAAGTTTTTTTGTTCTTCTTCCTTATTTTTTTCCAATATGGAAGTCACCTTATTCCCACATCTCCCTTTCACTTCTTGGATGACTCCCTGTCTGTAATAACTCTCTGTTCTCTCATAGTGCCTGGAAATGATGGATACTGATTATGTTCCCACCAAACTGTTTTATGACGCTAGCCCAAAGGGATCTCCATAAAGAAATCTAAAATTTCTTTTGGCTTGCATCTCTCTTGAGCTATTAAAACAAGCCCTGCTTCTCCAGGGAATAAATCTGTCTTTAGTGGTTATACCTTATGCAAATGCAAAGTATTTGATCACCCAAATGATTTCACCAATGTCTCTAGAACGTGTTCAAAAAATTACAAATGTTAACAAGATTACTCAACCAAAACTCAGAAAACAGCGAATTGAACATTTTACCTTGCTGTGGTTCTTTAAATTCAGTGGCATAGTAAATCTTCAAATACTTGTCTTGGGTGGAGTCTTCCTTAAAACCACTCTTCATAAGCAAAAAAGATTCTTCTGTGTCAATCTGAGAGCAAGGATTTGAACTTGGAATAACTTCTATTAAATCATTACTAGTCTGAAACTCTACAGAGGAGACAGGTTTCCTAAAAAACATAAAAAAAACACCTGATGCTTAAGCTGCACCAAAATCAGTGTTGTAACTTCTCTGACTCCTCAGTGAATCAACAGCACTTAGATGCTCTAAGAGCTTTGATAAGCGTCACGTTCACTGAAGAAGATCGGAAATTAGAGTTCTCTCTATTCACTGGATCCATGGTCAAACTACATGTTCAATTTTTCCGCAAGAAGAAGTCCTTTATGTTTACACCCAGCATAAAATTGCACAAAAATAAAAAAGCATCAAACCTATTGATGTCATAAGGTTTGTGACAAAAATTTGCTGCTGGGTTAAATGTACACTTCTGTTTCAAAAACCATGAAGAAATTGCACATAACAGCAATAGGAAAAAGACAGGGTAAGTGAAGAAACAAAACTACTATTTCCTGTAACTTTTCATACTAACCTCAGTACTACTGTTATTTATTAAGAAAACCTCTCTACTGTTTGCCAAGTAAAATCATTTGACTACAGAAAGGGAAAAAAACCCCATGATTTTCCTGAGCTAAGCATGTATCTGGACAAAACAGTTACAATAGTTTATTAAAATATGTGTTAATGCTGCACTACCCTTATAAATTGACTGCAACAATGTAGTAACTCTGACGAGTGCTGACACTTCTGAAGCACCCAAATCAGCCAATCTACAGTTATTGTACTTACTATTCTCATTTCAGAAAATTGATTTCTCAATTTTGCATCTTATTGATTTATTCACATTTTTAGTAATACTTAGCATTACCTCATCTTGCTATTTGCTAGTCATCTAAAGGTAAGGCTCATAAAAACATTCAGTGTATAAGTACACCTCTGAAATTCAGTACACGACTTCATGTATAAACATCAATAGAGGCGAATCTCTGCCACCCATCTTAAAAAAATCAACTATTTTACAACATTTTGACTGTAGTTGAGAAATTAATTTTGAAGCTATAAGTAGTATAGTTCACAAGTAATAACCATGTGGTACTGATAATAACTGATATCCAAAGTTTCACATGTCATAAGCCTCTGAAAATCCATGAACCTTAAAACACTGTCCAAGTTAGAACTTCACTGAAATCACTGGGTTTCACTACAGTTTTATAGATAGAACAAATCTAACTGAGTTGCTTATTTTGAGACTACACAGACCACCTCTTCCAAAGTCAAAGTCCTAGTAAGGCTTTTCTAGAAGATGGCAAATATTTTAATGCAGACTATTCTAAGTATGGAAAAATATTTCCAAGTCACATAGCTATGTTTGTACATCACATAAGATAATCGTCTTAGAGAGAAGAGGGGAAACAGCTTATTTTCATGTTCATGCAGTTTTCAGAAACTCTCTAATGTCATAAATCGATTACACAACCATTAAAAATTATATAAAGAACCAGTGAACTCCATAAAAACACAATACTATTTTTAGTGAAAAACTCCCATCTCTAAGCTATCTGATAGAGTGTACAGCTCCAGCACACTTGCTACAGTCAGGAAACATCTTCATATTCTGTCTTCATCATTAACGCATAATTCACAAAATACCTGAGTGATATCAAAGAAATCATAAATGTTTTAAACTTAAAGTTACTGACTTTTCCAGAAAATCCTCCACAGGTAAACTTTTCTTCCATTGATCCAATACTGAAATAGCCATCATGTTTTGTGTTGAACCAACTAAGATGAAAAAGAGAGAAAAAAGTCATGCAGAAAATTTTAATATTTTAAATGTTATATATTAAATTGTAAATTTTATATATTTATTAAATCATTGCAGAGGCTAATCAAACTTCACACATAATGTATAGAAGAAACAACACCTTTAGTTTCCATTAGCAAAGGTAATATGAATGCACAAGAAAGATGCAAACACTTTTATACATATATTTTACCTTTGCCATTTGAAGACCTCATTTTTTGCCACATCTCATAACCTCAGCATCATCTTGCAAACCTCTCCCAACTAATCAGATTTGGTATTTTACTGATCTCTGATCATTGCTTTTCTTCCACAAATATTTCTCTGGAAAGAAATCTACCCAGAGATCTCTACAAACGAATGAAATATCATCTCATTTATGGTGCCACTCAAATAAATATCCATTACCCATTTGCTTCAATTTGGGCAATGAAGATGTTCTACCTTCAAAAGCTAAGAAAGGGCATAGTGCTATGTCTGGAAATATTTTTTTTTACCATATTTATCATATTATGGATAAACACAAGCTTTTCCTTTAATCTACAGTAAGTCTACACTAAACTTAAGGATTATATTACATACGTCTAGTCCATGGCTTCCTATACTTATCATCAGCAAAGAGTCCATTGAGATGATACTTTTCATCTTGATGTAAACAGGGAGGAAAGCAAAGTGATAATTTCCAGATGGAAAACTTCTGCCTTGCCATGCTCTGAATAAAAAAAGGCATGTGATAAAATCATGAGAGAGACAGTTCCAGTCTTTTTGTGCACTGCCTCTTCAAACATTCCCACTGTTTTCAAGGGTTTTCTTTTTCTTAAGAGAAGATACTAACATTTACCTGATCTATTTTTTAACTTTTAATCTACACATCTGAGTACGCAGAATTGAACATATGCTTAGCTACACTTTAACTAAGCTTTGAATGTGCAATTAGAACACTTGGAATGGTCTCCTGAATGGACACATGGATAAGCTGACCAGAAACAATTTAGTATCATTCCTACTACTGCTGTTTCAAGTGCTTTTAATATTCTAAGGCCTCTTGTCTTTCATGTGTCATTATGAGCTAATGAAATCCCTTTTAAAGTCTTTCCTTTTCTCAAAAACCAGGGACAGTAATCAATTGAATTCTAGAATGAAATAATCTATGTGGCAAGTTTAGTAACTTTTCACTGAATACCAAGTTCAATAAACTATCTCACAGCTCTTTTGTCACAGAAACCCATACCCAGTATTGTATAAAGAGCACAGAACCAAAGAATAACCAGCGAGTTCAGGAAGCAAGGAAAAATTATACTTACACATTTGTGTTTAACAAGTTTATAGAAAGAAGAAGAAAGAAGTTCTTTGAAAGTCTGTGGAGTAAATGGCATATTGGAAAAGAGAAGTAGCTGTAGTGATGTGGAAGAGCATTATGAATGAGACCAGAAACTTTTCTCTAGCTGTAAACCCATTGCCTCACTTCAGCTGTGTTGCTTCAGTTCCCAGAACTGCCCACCCATTCCAACACATGCTGTCAAGCCAAATATAGCCTGTGCTGTTAGAAATCTCAGGTGACAAACTAGAAATATTTGAAATATTTCACTGACTTGGACTGCAACCAGAATAATGCTATTGGTGTACTTTTCAAACCTTCCTGTAAAAAAAGAGAAAACTTAGGGGCAAAAAAACCCCAAAACCACAAACTAAAATAAATCAACAAACAACACCGACAAACAAACAAACACATGGCAGGCAACGAAAACAAATGCTGTCACTTGATCAGTACAAATACTTATTCCATTTCTGTTTAATCCTTTGTGGGATAGTTACAATTCTGTAAATGCTAGTTAATTTTAATAAAAAAACCCAAAACCTCCTGCCATCATAGCATCTTTTCCTTAAAAGGCTCTTGTGAAAAAACAGATCTGATGCAATGGAGTCCTTCTTGCCTATGTCACAGCATGGCATTTCCTCACTGATCTCTTTCACAAGTTCTGAATAAAGAAGACAGAATCAGATAACTGTGGGCAGCTGGACTTATGTCTTCTACACGCTACCGGCCATATATATCAGTTTAGGTAATCTGTATTAAAGTTACTGCTAAAACAACTGCATTTATCATATAATAAAGGGCAGCTAGTCAATTTCCTAATGGAGATAACAGGAACAGGAAATGCCACGGATAACTCTTCTCTTCATTAAAAGAAGCTGTCAGAATTGGCACATAAAAGTTGACAAAGGACTCATAGGTTAAAAAAGAATGCTACTGCTACTGTAGAAGTAGAAGCTACTGAACAAATAAGTATATCCAATAATAAAACAGAGATCAGAAAGAAATTTGGAACACCACTATGTAGTTTCACTGAGGCTAACTCTAGCTTAATAGCTAAAATTGTTTTCTGTCACTGATATTTGTGAAGTGGAAGAAATATATCCTAGAGCTATCATCACAGGTAATAGCCTTAAACCAGGAAAATTGTGCATTTTACAAAATATTTTAAATGAAACAGTTCCAAGTGTAAAGTTTAAGCTGAATTAGTTCACTTTATAAAGTCTGATAAGATACACCCTTTCTTGCCATTCTCAAATATATAGAAGTGTTTTTCAAGGCGATTATTAATAGCTATAGCATTCAATCAGTGCATGTTTACCCTGTTTATCAAGAAAATATAATGGTCTCTGCACATTTCTCTTCCATCTGAAAGGTATTATCCCAGTTCCATTCAGTTTGCCTGCATTGTCATTTATAACACCAGAAAACCTTGCACTACCAAGATGACTTTGCAATCACACCTACAACACTCAGGAGCATGAAGTACATAACTCTTTTGTCTAGGATAACTGAAAAGACTCCTTTCTTCAAATATACTTATAAAGGGAAGCTGGAAAAACGATACCTGGAATTGATATAAGTGGATAACAAGTATATTAGGAGCAGGATTCCACATCCAGTTGAGTGAGCTATGTGCAGGAAGCAATTTGATATAAGATCATTGAATTCCAACATTTCCTAAAAGCTGGAAGCTTTAGTCAAGTGCAATTGATAGAGGAAAAATTAACGTAACTTCTTCTAGAGGGGAGCAACTAGGCACAAGAGTGGATCCAGAAGCTGGAGTTCGAGCACACCATTTCCCTTGCACAGTCAGACCTTTAAATGTGTGATCACATCCATTGACCCCTTCTGGTAGCATCACAGAGCAAGATTTACACTGCTCCAGAGCAGCCATTCAGCACGTCACTCAGCATTTCTCTTCTAAAGGTTTTCAGTTGTCCTGGTGTCAGCACCATCCTCCTCAAAACTCGGGCAAGAAAAGCCATGTAGTTCTCTTTTGCACATAGCCCATGACATGTTTTGCTAACACACCTATTTTTTATTTGTAGATAACATGGAAACAACTGGTGATCAAGCTGAATGGAACTACATTGGGAAGATATCCACACAAACACTGCATGACAGACTGCATACTGTTGGAATTACAATAGAAAAAGAGGTTCTGATTGCTACAATCTAAGAAAACAGCAGGGACATACACAGGCACTACACAGAACAGCTGCTGTACTCCAAGGAAAGGGATGTGGGCAATGTTTCATAACACGGATCGCAATTCAACGCAAGTACTACAGCCGAACCACTTCCCAGGCTGCAATTCTCCAGTTACGTGCTGGGAGCGCTTCTGTGTGTCCTTCTGCCCTCCCTGAGCTCCTGGCGGCATTATGTCTTGCTACATTCCTCTGCACACACACTATAAATGCCCCCTTCTGGCAAAGCACCACTCTGCTCCTCTTGTATTTAGTCTGTGGCCCTTCTTTGAAAATATACGTAAGTAAAAACCAGTTATGACAGGTTACTTTGGGGAATAAGAGGTTGTAAAACAGTCCTTGTGTGGGAAAAAAAAAATCTCCTTGCCATGAATTTAATCGAAGACATTGCAAAAACTTTTCCCTATAATCATTAAGGAACAGAGCATTGTGTATCATTATTCTAATACAAAACAAAGTAGTTAAAAAGTTGGATTAGTTCTCCAGAAAGTAATTAATTTAATTAATTAAAAGGCATAGTGTATTCTCCAAAGAAATCTCTAAGTAGGAAACTTGTATGTGCATGATAAGTAAATCATGGTAAGTAAATGCAACAGACACTAAAAATAGCTGATGCTTTACAGTCTGTGCAAAATTGTACCTAATTTTTTTATTAAAAAAGCCTGTAATCACTTCACTATGTCATCCCACAAAGTGCAACACAAAAACCTCTCTGAAACAGACTCGAAACAAAGTAGTTCTTGTTATCTTTTTTAATGCACATGCAATCTTTTAGCAAAATATTTTCTCAATTTCACTAAATTTGCTGTATTTCATTCAGACTATTAAGAGAGACAATAAAACCATACCTCATATAAATAGTCTGTTGAGTGATACTTCAAAGCTGCAAACATCTTGTTTTGTGATGTTTTCAACATTTAAATTGTCTGGAAGACATACAGAATATGGATCAGTTAAAAACTTTTTATATCACCTCAAAATGTTGAAAGAGGAGGTTGAATTTCAGGTTCAACATGAATAGCTCCATAATTTCTAGCACATGCATCATGGACTGAATTTCCTGTATCAGAAGGCCACACAAAGCACTCAGTATTCTTCCTCTAGAAGCATGTTACAGACCAACTACAGACCATGAACATTTGATTTTTATCTGAAAGAGCTGGGCATTTTTAATTTTTTTTTTTAGCTATGCTTCTTGGTGTTTAATTCTCAGAAAACCTCTAGAACTATTAAGTGAATGTAGACAATACAAATTATCTCCCTTAAGTAATAACTCTTAAATTAACTGATTCAATTAATTTTTTTATGGATTATAAATTAGTTTTTAAAGGCACTAATTCAACTGTCTAGACTATTAACGTCTCACTGTCTCATGTATTTGTGAGGACTTTCCCCCTGCTTCCAGTTTTACAAGGAAAAATGAGATATTGTATAGGCTAGCTGAGAGCACGAGGCCCTGATGGAACACCAGGTCTCCAAGTCAGTTGATGCTTCTGAGGGAAAGCAGGAGAGAGGCAAAAACTATACAAGGCTAGAGACACAGTGTGAATGTAAAATAGGATATATTGTAGCTGGGATCCGCACGAGGTAAGACAGTACTTTTTTCTTAATTGAATATAGGAAGAAGACTCAAAGAGGAAGTCAGATAATTATATAAAAAAGTGTATGATGCAATTGAATTTCAATGACAATGAATTGTAGGGCCATAAAGGAAACCTGTGACAGAAGGCAATCTTCCTGTATATCCCAGTAAGTATCATGAGAGGAGGCTAAAACTGCCTACTTAACAAATTTGGAAATACCAATTACAGGTATGGATGTAATAGAATTTGAACCAATTCTATGGTGGAGGAAAAAGTAACTAGGGGGTAGTTGGTTACTTGAAAGGAGTCTGGGCAGAGAACAGTAGTGCAGCAGAAGCAAAAAGGTAGTTTCAGGCAAAGAAACAAAACAGGCAATAAGGTATACAAAATGATATGGAGAACAAAGTAGAAAGGAACCTTCTAAGGGAAGGAGTGTGGACAGCTTGAAGCAGTGGGCCAAAATCACAAGATGTTAGAGAAAACCCTTTGGACAGCCTGCTGGACCCTCCGTCAGATCTACATCCAACAGATTTGGTGTGGGAGAGTGAGGCAAGCAGGGATGGGTTTGTAAGGAGAGATGGATCCACATCTTAACATTAATTGCTGGAGGGCAGTGGACAGAACAGCATCTTAGCATAACTGATGTGTATCACTGAGTAAAAATTCTTTATAGGAATATAACCATGCAATAGTTCGAGTATTAGCTATAGAATTGCAACTACTACTCCCAGTGACAAAATTTGAATTAATACACCTAGAAGTAGTGAACTGCTCGGTAGTTCCTAGCTCCTTAAGGAACCACTGGTTCCTCAAGGGTGTGTCAACCAGTAAGCAACAAAACCACTGCATCCGGGTACGTTCCAACTTTCCAATTTAAAACTGAAAAGTGGGACCTAGAAATACCAGTCTGTGAGCCTACAAGGAAGTGTTCTTTTAAACGAAACTTTTTAAACGAAAAAAACAAGTATGACCCTCATTCATTTTCCAAGGACTCGAGAGAACACCACGTTCGGTAAACGAAATATGTCGGATGAGGTACTTCTGCCAGTATCAAACGTTTTTAAATCTACGAACAGGAACCAACCACGGTCACCCACCTCAGCCCCTCACGGCGCCACGACCGCCCTCCCCTCAGCGCCGCGGCGCCTTGGCCCCGCCCGCTCGGGACGGCGAATCCAGCCCTCTGATTGGCGGTCTCCCCGAGCGGTCCCCTCTGATTGGCGGTCTCCCCGAGCGTTCCCCTCTGATTGGCTGTCTCCCTGGCGTTCCCCTCTGATTGGCTGTCTCCCCCAGCGTTCGCCTCTGACTGGCTATCTCGCTGAGCTTGTCCCCTCTGACTGGCTGCCGCCGCTCCCGCCTCCCGCCCTTCCCTCAGGAGCGGAGCGTCCCTGGTTGCTGCATGAACAAAGGGGAATCCTCAGGAGTTAGCCGATAAGAAAGCTTACAAGATTTTCAAAGCTGAAAGTATTTTTAAAGCAGTAAATGCGTAAGTAAAAGCAGTTAAGTCACTTCTTCTGTTCCCCGTAGCAGCTTGCATGGGAGAAGAAGTTAAAAGGACGGGACCGGGTTAGTTTTCAAAGGGATCACATCTGAACGCTGACCTGCTCCCTGTTACCGGGGGAAGAGAAACAGAACGAGGCCACGACTTAATACCCAGAAATACTTACTCTTCTATGTTTGGAAAACCTGTGAAATGTCAGTGACAGTCAGCTTAGGGGAAAAAAAAGGCTTTTTTTTTTTTCTTTTTTTCTTTTAGTGGGCGCCTGAATTGCTCTCACAAACCTCAAGCTGCTCCCTGTTGAACAAATTGTGTTTCTCAGAAGGCAGTTTAGTGTCAGATTTCTGCAGTGTCCAGTCTCTGACTAGTCCCTGGGATGACAAAGATTTCAGGAGTAGCTGTGCAAAGGCCCCATCTCGCCTCCCCTACCTCACACCATCCGACTTCACGCACATCCTAGCCCGTAACTAGGCCAGACACTTCTGCTTGCTGAAATGACACCTTACTGTTGTTGGTGACACAAAGCCATTCTATTGTCTGTCCATGCCTTCTCCTCCTTTTACCATGGATGTGGATACCTACAGAGGACACATCTGAAGTGCAGAACCCCTTGGCAATGCTGCAGCAGGTGCCTTCAGCCAGTTGGTAAAATAGTTTGGGGAGTCTGGAAATATTCATCTCCTCCAAGAGCTCATTGCAGGTTCAGCTCCAGATGAGGGTTGGTTTCTCTGTGGAAAACAAAATGTATGCTTTTCATTCTGGTTTTTCATTTTTCATTTTAATATTTTTCATTCTGGTTTTTCATTTTTCATGTTAATATTTTTCATTCTGGTTCCAGGAATTCCATCAGTACTTATAGATTCCAGTGAGTGAAAAAGTTAAATAAAAAGCATATGACAGATGCTTTCTTTACTGCTATTGGGGGTAATTAGGGTTTTTAAGTACTTTTTTTAACTCTGTGGATGGTTTTAGCTCAGTCACAGGCACATTGCCGGTGTTTCCTAGACCGCTGTTCATATGAAAAAATGCAAATGCTGGTAATGTATAGTTTTCTTGGTATTTTTATATTTATAATATATTTTTATTCTGCTCTGTAAGAATTAGGAGATGAATTGTTAGGCCAAGTAGGCACAATACAGAATGCACTAACTTCCAATTGAAATACTTCAGAAATTATCCTCTTCAGTTGGAATATAGAGAAATACATGTTTTACCCGTGCTGAGACAATCCACCCCATCTCCAGGAGAAAGAGAAGCTGTTGGCAAAGGTTCAGGTCCCTGGCATAGAGGTCCCAGGCCGAAGAGGAAAGGTGAGGGGATATTTGTCTGGTGCAGAAGCTCTTTGTGCTGCCTCAGCTGATACAGTGCCACTGCATGGCCTGCAGCCTTCCTGGTATTCACACTCTACCCTGCATGCTTCCCACAGGGCTCACTCCCCTTCCTGGGATAAGCACTTCAGACGATGGCTCTTGCTGCCCTGTGCCAGGGCATGTTGGTGCATCCCCTTATTTCCCTTCAGGGTCAGGGTTAGTATTCATGACTTCGGGAGGGGTGTGAAGCCCCAGCCATGCTCAAGGCCTCCAGCCATGCTACATGAGCTTGGATATGGAGCAGCCCTGCCCAAAAGGCTGATGCAGCCTGGGGATGTGCTCCACATGTGGCAGCCTGTAGGGACACAGGGATGCTCTCAGGGAGGGGAGACACTGGAGAGACCACCACCTCCTCCTCACCCTGTGTAAGCAATCCATCCACAACCCCTCCTCTAACTGCCCAACTCCACCTCTGGCTTGGGTTCTTTTCCTCAGGAGCAGCCCCTACTGCAAACACAAGCTTGCTGAGCTCTATTCTTGGGGGACAGAGTCAAGGAAACCATGAGTGTCTGAGAGACAATGTGTGTCCTGCCACTGGAGCAGGGCAAGGAGACTCAGCTGGATGAGAAATGGATGCTTCCAAGATCAGGCAGAAGCTGCACCTGTCAAAGGCTCTAATTGCCCTTCAATTATCTAGAAACCACCTCAGAGTATCTGAGTAAGCATCTGCTATTAAGTAATGCCATAACACTTCAAGTGAAAACAAAGAACAAGTAGATTTTTTTAAAACTTGTGAATTAGCATAATGATAAAAGCAATAAAACCTTATACTGACTTTCATTTCAGAAAAAAAATAACTGGAAAATATAATTAGTAAGTCTAAAAATGGTAATGAGAGAAAAAAACCCAAAACTTGATGACACAGAGCACATAGCTAATTTCTGGCTAGAGTGCATGAAAAATGAAGAATGGTTGCCATATTCATTCATTGTTTGTAGAAAAATGTACATCCATGTATTGCAAATCCAGCAGTGGTTGTGGAAGAGGTTTTGTGAAAGGCTGCTGTGTACATAAGTGAGCTCCACTAGGGGCTGTCATTGTTACACATCTAGGTGAACAGTTTTCTCTTGTAAGAGCAAAGTGTTGCCAGAAAAATCCCACAGGGACTGAAAAAGAAGGGCTTCAGATCTCCAGGTATCTCCTTTTAAAAGGTCTTTGTATTAGCCCAAAGTCTGTCAGAAGGGAAAAATCTCATAAGGGAAATTGGCTTTAGTGATAGCCCCTGAAATAAAAGTACAATGCTTTCATGCAATGCTATTTTGATGTATTTTCTTTGCTGCTTTATTTGCTTTCTTTTGAGAGAAAATAAAAGCTTTATGACAACTAAATGATTATGCTGACACAGAAATTTTATGAACTTGTTTAGCAGTTCCCAAATACTGCAAATTATCGTTCCATCTTCCTAGAAAAACCATGTATGTATGGTATGTTGTCGTTGGCATATAACACTAAAGATTTGTGCATTGTTTTTACAAATCCTGTTTGTTCAGGAGGAAGTATCAGGTAATATGTTTACCTTTTCTTCTTTGTGGTTTTTTTTTGGTATGAAGAGTACTTCTGTCACATGTATCTCACTAAGCACTGAAAGAAGTTCAAGTAAATAAGTAATACCATTGTATTACTAAGAATGCTTTTAAAAACACATTTGCAAACCTTATCTTATACTAACCAGAGTAGGCATCAAAGTGAGTGACACTAGAAGGTGACTCCAGCCCATTTGCGTGGTGGAGGAAACTCATTTAAAAGTGACCTTAGGAAGATGTGCTTGCCACAGACATCCCTGGAGACACATAAAAACTTAAACAACATGAGCGAGATGTTTTTATTCTGATACCTTTAAGACTAAAGCTTTGTTATTGTTCATTTTAAAAATTAGTCTAAGACGTTTTATAGTGGGATAATGTAGTATAATGCTTTGCCACAGGCATGCTAGCTGTAAAAATGTGGTGAAAGCATAAAGCACTGCCTCAGAGAATATCTACCTTTTGACCGAGACTTTGAATTTGAGCATCATTTCATTGAAAACTACAAGGAAAAATAGCTATATTTGTTTCAGTGTTTCTCAGTGAAGTCACTTACCTGTCTGAGACAACTGCAGCAATATTTGATGAATCCAAAAATTCCTGGAACAATTAGTTATGGTGACTTGAGTCGAAATCTGAACAGCAATAGCAAGTCCTTGCTGTTCTGCACAGGTAGGAAGCTTATGAAATTCTGGACCTTTCAGTGGCCGTGTGTGTTTTTATTCACCAGGGAGACACATACATTGTTGAATTCCAAGAGTTTAGTGTCAGGCTCCCTGCAGAGTCAATATAGGTGCTCTGTATTTCAGTGCATGGAGGAGTGCTGAGTATTTCATTGCTCAGGCTGGGGAAGGGTATTATTCTTCCCTTTATCTACCGAGCCTATCTCTGAGCTCAGATACGTGCAAAGTGTGAAGTTGGATGGATTACTCTCAGCAGTCCTGGGTTGTATTTCTGGCCTAGAAACACCATTCTGCAGTGGGCATCTGCCATTAATAAGAGCTCAACATCCATGTCTTCTGTACTGTATTGTCATGCTGCCATTCCTGTCTCTGCTGTCTTCAAAGCAGCTTCTGAAACTTTTGCCAGGTTATGGCAAAATATATTCTGCCTGATGGAAATATATGATGCAAATACATAATGCTTAAGGGCAGCACCTCACGTAGAGACACAAATCTCAAATGCTGTCCTCCCTTAAATGCTGCAGCTCTCAGACCAGATCAGTAGACTACCTGCACTTAATGCTTAATTCCACAAGCCTTCACTGCATCTGGGTCATTACTGGGAAACTCTGTATGTTTAACATTTCCTCTACAAGCTCAATAGTAGCTTGCTTCACTGTGATGTGTGAGTGGAGGATTCATGTTGCTGGACTTTGTGATTCCTGCACCTTAGAGTCACAGAATGGTTTGGGTTGGAAGAGACCTTAAAAGATCCTCTAGTCCAACCTCCCTGCCATGGGCATATCTGTCTTCTACTAGACTAGGTTGGTCAAAGCCCTATCCAGTCTGGCCTTAAACACTTTCAGGGATGGGACATCCACACCTTCTGAAAAACAGCTTGGCTTTCACCCAAGCTACCGGTAGAGGAAAGGTGAATGGTTCAAAAGAGAAAGGAGGCAACATGCTGACCGCAGAGTGGCTGAAGAGGCTGAGGGTACACCCCTCTACTGTGTGTTTTAGGAAGGTCTCACTACAACATACAGTCAAGGCAACAGGAGGAAAACAGGGATTGTATTTTGAGGTTTTATAATATTTGTGAATTATGGTAAGATTACAATGCTGTGAAATACAGAGGTCCAGACTCAGGCAAGGCACATCTGCAATGTCCTTAGTAATATACCATATCAAACAGGAATTATCTGAAACCAGATATTGTGTGTAGGTGGAGGAAACCAAACAGAAAACTGCAGAAGGAGCAAAGATGAACAGAAAATCTGCATGTGTTATTGGGTGGGTCTCTTTACTGAAGACAGTTTTCCAAGTCTCAGTGTGGTTATTACACCAACTAAGCCTCTCAGGCATTGTTTCATGCATTTTTTCTGCACTTGCTAAGTATTTGTAGTGGTTGTTAGTTTCTGTGAGCTCATTTGATGATGGATCTGAGGCATTTACATTTGTTTTTCTCCTGTGTATCCAGAACTGTGAAAATTTAGGTATTAATGAAATTCTTAATAAAAACGACAACAGTCAGGCTATTCATAGTACTGACATGGGGTTGCTGATAAGCTGCAGTTTTTTATTCTCTTGACTTCAGTAAGTATTTGTAAATAGCTTTAATAATTTTCTCCAGGATAGGTCTGTGGCTGACCAAAACTGCTCTAACATCTTGGGTGGTCATCTTGAACAAAGTGTCTTGGGATTTGGGCATGGAGGAGCTAAGTGCTTCAGCATCACAGTATTTATTTATTAAAGTCACAGTATTTATTGTCTATGTTGCTGGGGTTTTTTAATGAATAGCAAATTAACAAATTTTGAATAACACAGTTGAAATTATAATTCGTTAAATCAAATAATTTGTGATGTATTTGTAGACTGAGGTAGCTGATAGAATGCTAAAGCAAATCTGTGAGGCTCAGCTTATCAAGTGTTGCATTCTAATGTAACAGTTTAGTAATCTATTTGCTTGAGTGACATATGCTTTTTTACTTAGGAGGCTTACATATGGGTTAAAATATGGAGATCTCTTCTACTGAACATTTTTGCACATAAAATGAGTAACTGTTAGTAAATACACAGATATATGATCTGTGTCTCCAAATACCTTGACTTTGGCTAATGTTTAGCAATTTTTTACAGTAGCACTTTAGTTAAACCTGGCAAACTACATTAATCAGGATATAAAACTGTAACAGAAACAAAGAGACACTGACAGTGGTAGGAAGTGTTATACCTCATGAGTTTTCATAAGTCTCCTGAACAGGGAGAATGCATTGTTGTAGCCTGTTCTTAATGGCTTTAATGGCATTGATATGCACTAAGTCATAGAGAAAACAATAATTTTTTCATGCAGGAATTACAGGAAGATATTTCTGGTATTAGAGTGAAAAGCACAGGTGTACCTAGAAACTGTCTGAACTTTTTGGCTACTGTAACTATGATAGAGCAGTTTTCCAGGATAAATGGGGTTTTCAGAGATTTTTGACAGTTCCTCCAGATGCTTTCTTATCACAGTCAGACTCAACATCCTCTGGTCTGAGCTGAAATGAAGTCAAGTTGTTGACGTTCTGCATACTAAGTTTGACAGGTCATAGTATCTTCCAGCTTTGAAAGCAAATTAACTATCAGATTAATGACAGGACTGTAATTCAGATACCATCTCAGGTGTTTCTACTGTGCTTACAAATGGGACTTACAAATGGGAGGCCATGGGAACAAGTCTGAGCATTGAATAATTCCATTTCTGCTGCTGGAAGGGTGGCCTGCTCTTTCTGTCAAGCACTTCAGGCAATAATGAGAAAAAAGAACAAAATTAAATTGGTCTTTCCCTCTGTCAAAGGAATCAGCAGCCCCCTGTGATTATTAGAATGGAGGGCCTTGGGCAAATACTCCTAGCAGGAGAGTCTAAGGAAGTGAGAACTTGCAATGAAAAATTCTTTGTATGTGAGGTAAGTGTCCCGGTCCGTACTACAGTGGGCAGTGAGCAGGGATGACATCATGATCTCACGAGGACTAACAGCTGGTTGTGAATTCTTTTTATGTAAGCTGAACTGTTCACTGAACACTTCCAGAATGTTAAGGTGTTGAGAGATTCTTGGACATTATAATCCAAAACAAACACAGTTTTTTTGCAAGGCTGTGACATAATACATCAGATAAGACACTAATGGGTATTTGGAATGCACTCAGGAACTGTGATGTCTGGTATAGGGTAGGGCCTCTAAAAAATAGGCTCTAAAAGATATGTTTTTTAAGAGCTAGAATGTGTACAGCTCTGCAATTAAATATTTCAAGGCTTTGTTACGGCAGTGTAGCTCTAATGAGAGCTCAGTTTTTCTAACTAGACAGAATCTTTGACATAATGATCAAGCTCAGAATTTATCTGAGTTTGGATGATGTCAAGATGTCTGCCTTAGGACTGTGCTGATAATATTCCTGCTGCAATTTTTTAGCTATCCCTCAAACAGCTCGTGGTGGTGAGAGACAGCATTATGGTCAGAAAACCTCATGTAGACCAATAATGACAGACTTATTTCTTTCCCCTTCACCTTTCACCATTCATTAGGTGTTGCCACACCAACATATTATCTATGTACTCCCTCAGCAGATGCAATGAATATTGGTATTAGAGGAGACAGGAGACCAGACTAGATGTAAAGGAGTTTAAAGTAGCAAGCTACATTTAACATTTCAAAACATCTGTGAGTCGCATTTTTACTTGGTTTCTCCATGCTTTTGTCATCTGTTTGGCTTCATCTTCCACATCTGATGGACCACAGAGGGAGGCTTGTTTTGAACTGACACTAAAAAGCCGTAACAGTTTAACTACTGAGAAACCATCACCCACGTTTTACTGAAGTGTTGTATTGCTGACATTGTAAGCATTGTTGAGTAAAATATTTTCCAAATGTGGCCTTTAGTAAATATTTGTGAGCACCAATGCATTCTCTTTATGATGATGTGTAAAACCTAGTGACAAGGGTTTGGTATTTTTTTTAAAAGGAAAACAAAAGAAATTATCACATAGATTCTATAGGTACTTCATGGCAGGGATAGATTGATTTAAAGAAAAGGTCTGTTGCTTCTAAAATGTATGTTACTGATAGTAGCCACAAGATTTTATTAACAGACAGTGTCTAATATACTCTGGGGACTGGCAGTTTTAAGGATGTTAGTTGTCCAAGAAACAGAGATAAAACTAAAAGCATGCAATGTGCTTTGCCTTATCTAGGTGCCATCTTCTCACTTCTGATGCCAATTCTTATTCTTATCCAAGCCTGACTTTGAGTAATGTATTTCGACAGAAAATACTTTCAGAATCATGGATCAAAGTGTCACAATTATTGCAAAATGTTTTTAAGTCAAGTTTCAGCTTATGAATGTATTTGAACAAATAATTTGGTGTAGTGAGAGGGTAATTAATGTTCTGTTCTGGAATTCTTTCTTATTTTTGCTGCAGTACCTAAGGTCAGATTTTTTGTGCCACAGAATTAAAGTAATGTTGCCTGGTTTCCTCCTGAAACATTACATTTAATGTTAACAGCTAGAGTCATGGAAAAGAGCAAAATGTAACTGGTGCAAATTCTTAGGGTTGTTGATGTAGTTGGAACAGCTTATATGCATAAATTTATGTCCAAATAGGATGTAATTACTTTATTCTTAGGGAAAAGATGGAAGAAACACAGCTTTGGAACCAGTAGCAGTAGCAAAAAGTTCACATATGGCAATAGCTGTCTGAAAGAGAGTTTGTAATGTGTCCCTAATACCACTGGACTGTGCTTATAGTGAGAAGCAGCAGTGACAAGCAGCATTTGCTTCTATTTCACAAGAGTATTCCATCCCTGCTATGTATGTCGTCTGAGCTTTTATGCTGGGAGTGCCCTCAGTCTGATATGAATTTGTACACAGATATGTTCTAAGTGCTTTCATGTGTCCTCTTACTTACCCTCCTTCAGTTCTGTGTCAGTAGCACTGTCTAAGCCCATTTTTTCTACTCAACTGGAGGCACTTGTACTGTTATTTGAGTAGTGGGGTCATTTTTGTGTTGACAGAAAGTCAGCAGGAGGGAGCAACTTCAGTTAGTAGGCTTTGTCTCTAATTCCTGCTAATACTCCTAACTCCTGTCTTAGGCCTACTTGGTTTAGAATAACTCACACTACTGCGCATTTTTTTGCTCATGAAGTTCAGTCCAAGTTCTTAAAGGAAGACGCTTAAAAATCAAACACTCTTTCCTTAAACTCAAGATAGAAAAGTACCAAGACTTGGGCCCTCACAGCATGTCATGTAATCCCATTCTGACATCCACTTCCTGATGCGCATCCATTCCATTAATCATGTGTAGTTTCCTTGCAATGCCACACAGCAATGTTAAATTATAAAATTAGTAAGTTATTTGAATGAGAAAGCTTCTTGCACTGTATGATTTGTAATGTACAGGTGTAAGAACGATACAGTCACGTAAGAAGTGTTTTGCATAACACAGGTGATGTTACACTGCCAGAGCCTAATTGCATGTTCCATCAGTACTGCAGGGAGGACAGGAGCATGATTACAAGACTCTTTGACATTTTGTCTTCTGCAATGTTGATATGTCATGTCATGCTTTTGGTGCCTCACTCACTGTCAGAAGTTTCAAAACTGTCAGAATTCCCATGCAACTAGTACGCCATTGGTTATAGCTTTTGCATGGCACTGGAAAATTAGGGAATGTTTTCATTATGTGTGTTGTGTGGACTAAGAGGAAGTCCAGCTGAAGTTTCAGTCCAGCCAGCTCTCCCTATCTGAGCAGGGTGACAAGAGCGGAGAGTTACTATTGGAGAGAGCTCTCGAGCAGCAAAAGTATAAAACTAAAGTTTCTGCTCAGAGATGCAAACTTAACAAGGCTTAATTTGTATTTTTGTAAATTAAACAGAGAGAATCAAGATAAAGTCCACATAGAGATATTTCTGATGTGTTTATTGCCCTTATGAGTTTATCTAACATGAAGTAAACAAGAAAGAATAGGTCTTTGGTACTTCAAATGACAGAAAAAATGTAATAACTTCAGGCTGTTTTCAATAAGCTGCACCCCATGCCTGTGTCCTGTTTTGCATTGCGGTATTCCAAAACTTTGGTATCCTTTTCAGGAATGAGACTCTCAGCTGTAAAAGTTAAGAGGCATGCCATGATTATTCATTAACACCAGACTCAGCCAAGGAAATTTCCTTGTTAGTATGTGCCATGAACTGAAATTAATGGGCAGCACCACAGTTTCAAACAGTTTTGTTTGGTTTTGGTTTTTGGTTTCTTTTTTTTTGGGGGGGGGGGGGGGGTTGGGTTTTTTTTTTGTTATTTTTGTGCATTTTTTAAAATTTGAACTTCATTTGCAATTTAATAATAATTTATCTAACTTTTACTTGAAAGAAAACTTCTTGATTTTTTTTAGTCTTAAAGCAGTCATATAAGATAGCAGGTCGTGAAGGGAGTCAAAGGGTTCCTTCTGTTCTTTTGGGGTGGATTGTTACACCCTCGAAGCACCTGTAATGTAAAATGTCTTTTGGCAAGTTCAAAACTTTACTAAAAGCTACAAGTGCAAGATTGAGCAACAAAGAAATCCCATTTATAATTTCTTCTGGCAGGCATCCAGAGGCAAAGAAGCAATTCATAGCTCACAGATTACACAGAACACAGGAACACAGGGGGAACATAAAGTCTTTGTTTTTGCTGGGAAAAATATCAAACCAGCAAAGACTTCATTGAGTTTTGATGATCATTTTGAGGGTGGCTATGTCCCTACCTGCAGCTGATGTTGAAGACACTGAAACATAAGAAAGCAAAGATAAAATTCACTCTTAAAAATAAGTCAGCTACTCCATTCCCTCATCTTCATGTCATCCATCATTATGCTTTGTGCAGTCTTACATTGATCAAACAATTTCTTTTTTTTTTTTCCTAAGATGAACATTCTTGCTGTGACTGATACTTGTTCTGGTAGTTGGAAGATAGGAGTGTAAACCAGGGCACTGTTATGCTGCACTGGGAATGTAGATTCCTTGAGTGAGTGAGCTTCGGCTTCAAATGTGCTTATAAGCAAATCAGGTTTTGATTTAGTCAGGATCAGTATGATATACTGAAGTATTTACGCAGTAGGATCTTTTTGGAAGAGAGAAAAAATTTTAATATTACAAAACTCTTTGTGTTGATGACTCAGCTCCCAGTGATTCATACTCTACACTCATATTTCACATCCTGAGGATCTGGGTCTTGAGATGACACTTTTACATGGCTGGAAGATTTATCACAATGCAGGACAAAGATAAGCACATTTGTTTTTTGCCTTGGCCTGCCAGAATCCACTCCCTCCTGCTCAGTACTTAGCTATGTGAAACTTGGTGATAAGAAGCTCCACCCCTGATTTTGTGGCTAGTTCTGCGTAATTTTTTTATTGTCACAGTGAACAGATAAATGAAAGAATCCATCCCAAAGAGATTGCAGTTTAGGGTCGATATGATTGAAAAAGATAAAAAGAAAATGGAAATGGGAGGAATGATTACAAGTGAAAGGTAATAGGCACCTTTCTTACTAGTATGCATATATTAAGCCCATTGGTATCATTAATGAACACTTTTTTGCAGATGCAGATTTGTGTCTCACAAATTCATGCTGAATGGTGTTGGAATCCATGTGCAGTTCGACAGGAAACTGCTCAAGAGTTAGCAGGACTAGCTAATCTTGGAAATGTACCCAGCAACTAGATATTTCGATTTTGAGGAGACATTTTCTAAATCAGGAAAAGAAGGGAGTTTTAGAAAATGTAGCAGACAAAACAGAAAACAAAAGGAATCAGTAGATTTAAAATACATGTTACCAAAAAGAAATGTCTATGAAGTCGGAAGGATACAGTGTATATCACAGAAATCAGTATAAGGGAATCTAAGGCTGAGAGGGCTTTTTCTGACACTGTAGCAGAATTTAATCTGTAGCAACCAATAATGCTCAATTGAACAGCTCTCGAATGTAGCAATATGATAAAGCTTACTTTGTGCCAGGTCTCTTTCAGGCGAAAATGTCATTATTTGACCTCCACTCACACAGGGTTCACTGCATGTTAGCAGCAAGACTTTCCAGTACAACGGAAGAACAGTACTCTGGAAAGTACTCTGTAAGAGCAGACGGAAGAGCAGTTCGCAAAGAGTGTTGGCACACTGTGTTTCACAGTTGTGCAGTCCGTGTGTGCCATCAGCATACCTGGAGTGGCCAGTTAATTTTTGTCATGGACTGTACATACATACAAAGCCATGACTTTGGTTTGCAGAGTGCTTACCCAGTCCCTGTTCTCTAAAGGACTATAAAGAGTACCTATAAAGATGAAGAATTACAGAAGTCAGCATGGGAAACAGGTGACTGGATTTGAGTCTAGCCCCTTCTTCATTGAATTATTTCCTTCACTGTTGTAAAAGGGCAGAGTTGGAAGGGAAGAGGGCAGGACTCAGCTCCCCTGTAAGACTGGGCTGTGAAGGGCATTTGTCTTGTGGCAGCACATCATTGCCTCAGACTTCTTCAGGGACAATGCTGGTGCTGGTCAGCCATCGGTAGGGCTTGTCCTGTTGGTGAGCGTGATGAGGTTTTTGGGTAGTAGAATGTCCCACTGAGCCGAGACAGCTGGAGGTTAATGGACTGGCAAATTCACAGCATGAAATTTGCTTACTGTCTTAAACACTTGCAGGGTTTGTCATCCCAGCTGCTGCTGCTAGTGAGCAACACACAAAAGGAGGCTCAGCAAGACTGGCTGTGAGAACACACATTCATGCAGCTGTATGGGGCAGCTGGTTTTATCATGTGACTAAATTGTTGGAATATCTTAGAAACTTACTAAGCCTTGTAGCACATAACTTTGTTTAAAGATGGTGAAGGTTATTTCATCACTAACTCGTACCTAACATGAAAGCCA
>VYZP01076434.1:0-24434 GCA_013400635.1 Hypocryptadius cinnamomeus
AGAGAGAACTCTGCAAGTATACAAATCAACCTAATTAAAAAGATGGAAGAAAATTCATGAGAAGTACATAGAGGACAAATAAATTAATATATGTAAAACCAGGTTCCCTTCATATCAGGGAAGTGAGAAATCTGTTTTCAAGCCATGACATAATCCCTGATTACAGAGGTTTTCTGCTTTTGCAGGTGTAATGAAAAGATTTTCATGTTCCCTGTTTAAATAAGCTTTAAAGTCTGCCATAATTACAGCTCTGCAGATGGCTAATTCAGTAGTATTTATGCAGCAAATGCTCTTTAAATAGTAAAAATTTACAAGACAACAAATACAGTCATTAATTCGTGGCCATTACATGTATCGGTGATTCCAAAGGAAAAAACATCTCAATTGCCACTCAGATGGATCAGGTGTTTTGAGTATGACTATCACTCACTTTATTGCATCTCCTCAGTATTAAGAAAGGGCATAATTCAGCATCATTATCAGTCATGAGAAAAATAATAACCGTAGCAGGAATTTGTAAGAGCATTATCAGCCTAGTAAATGCTACTGGTGTGTGCTAGGATAAATGTGCTGCTTCATACTTACAACTGCAGAGACCACAATCACACTGCTCAAACACTGTAAAGTTCAAAGGAATAAGGCAGAAGAAAATGGGAAGGCATTTTGGGTGTAAAAAATACATTTGGACAAATGCTTATCAGAGAGAAGGGAGCTGAACAACAACTGCAGAAGTGAGAAACACCAAAGAAGGATTAGGGAAACAAGTAACGCCACTGTTCATAACTCCATTTATAAGCCATGAAAAAAATCATAGAAGAAAAGGAGTTGCAAATTTTGAAAGACGCAAAATATGGGGGTCAAAAGTCAGGTAGGAAATCATTGCTGTCTTAGAAGACAGAAATTCATTTATTCCGACTGAATCTGAGGTACACTATATTCCACAACCAGCACACAATTCTTAACTCCTCCCCCAACATAATTCTAGCATTGTATTTACAAATTGCACATGGCAGATAATAGAGACAGAACATTATCTACTGCTGCCAGCGAAACATGAATTATTTCAGTATTTCCCACACTAAGGATCATTGACACCATATCAAATCATTCTCTGTTCCACATAATACAAAGCAGAACAATAAAAATACTGCATGCATTTGGTTCAGGTCAGTCAAAAACCATCTCAAATATTACTACAAAGAAGACAGGAATGTTTTCTACTTGAAGTCATAAATGAAGAATTCAAAATGAAAAAACAAATCTCCAGAGTTTATACAATGAGACAGAACTACTGACTAGCGTAGAAACTCTGGGCTGGGGTTTTGTTTTATTTTGCAGGTGACATTGCACTCCATGTTTACCCATGTTACTCTTTAAGACTAGCAGGATATTTGCATCTTTAATGCTCACCCTCTGTAAATCCAATGAGGAGACTATTTACATGTGAAGATATAATAAGCTCTTTAATTTTCCTACTAAACATATCTCTGGAAACTATACTCTTAGGGCATGTGTATTTTGAAACCTGAGAATCTGCTGCAGTTTACCAGCAAAGCAGAAATAAATCCTGTAGAATATACACATGTCAGGAACGTACATAACAAATCTCAATCTGAAAGGAAAATATTTGTTCTGGTGAACAACACACACTTGAGTGGCACGAGTTCAGCAGCAGCGATGCAAGTTCCCTTTTTTGAATGGTACTGAAAACACCTTTTGACTGTTCTTTCATTTCATTATGTCAAATTCAGGCTGCACAATCTATCTTTGCTTACTGCCAGTATTTTGTTCAGTGCATTAAAATGCACCCATTTGTTGTAATTCTTTCGCCCAATGAAGTGTTAATGTCACACTGGGGTATTTGTGATGAAAAGAAGCAAAAGGAAGAAGTTTAACTGATACAAATGAGCAATAAAAGCTGCTGGAGGTCTTTGTTGAAGACACAGATTGCTTTCAAAATCCTTACTTTTCACCTACTTATTACTCACTTCACTCAATTACATCTATTAGACAAAGCACAACCACCCCTGTAAAAATTCCATAAATAGTGGTGGCAGATGCATACAGCCTTAATGGACAGGATAAACTTGGCATGCGAAGATAAAACTTTTAAAAGAAAGATTTTACACACGTTGACTTTGACTTTTTTATAAAACTGTTAAAAAGAACTGTCAGTCAGGACATAACTGATCCTTAGGCAAGGATCCATTAAGAATAAAATGCACATAACTGGAGCAGAAATGACAGCCTGAGCCCTTGTATGACTCTTTTTGGCTTTAATTTTAAATACTGAAGACACAAGCTGTGATTTTAATGACTCTCTTAGGTTTGAAAAGCTTGGGGCAGCATCCCTAGGAAATCCTGCACAGTTACTACTGGATTCACCTGGTATCAACACCATACCTGAAAATTAGACCTGGAGCTGAAGAAATGTGGCGCTTTCACTGAGACTGGAGATCTCCCTGCACCAAGTGTGCCATGCCTGATACTCCATGAAGTTTGCTTTATTATATAACTTTTTTCAATATTATTGTGCATTGAAGAGCTCTGCCCTTCAACACAGGGAGAGGCTCTGTGAGTTGCAGAGGAGTGCACACACAGACCTGACAGACACATCAGGCTGACAGGTGGCAGAAGCTGTGGGAATCAGCAAATATAAGAAGTACAACAAAATATACAATAAACAGGGAGAACCCTCTTACTGAGCCTAGGTAAACACAAGATTTGAACTCAGTATTTCTGAGCACCAGGAAGATCCATGCTGTCCTGCTATCCCTGATATTGGTCTCAGTGTTTTGGTCAGTATTTCTGTAGAGGGAAAAGCGTGCAAAAGCATGACATGATAAGTATTTATGGAATATTTTCATGGCTCTGGTGAGGCTGACCATCTCATGGAGAGGACAATATGCTTGAATGTTTTTTTTTCCCCTGTACAGTGCCTAAGGTAACAAAGCTTCTGTTCTTACATTNGGCTGACCATCTCATGGAGAGGACAATATGCTTGAATGTTTTTTTTTCCCCTGTACAGTGCCTAAGGTAACAAAGCTTCTGTTCTTACATTAACCTTGTAGATGCCACTGTTGTGTAATCTATGATTATTACTATTAGTAGCAAAATATGATCAGCAGAAAACACAGAAATGTTCCACACAAGTGTACATTGAAAGAGTGGAAAGCAAGAAATGGCTAAAGGTAAGAAACACACAGATTTCTACTGATTATTCCATTAAAATAATGGCAAATTATAAACCCAAATAATTATCAGTATTATGATTATGCTGTGAGAAACAAAGATAAATAAATTAAAAGTACCAACAGCAATCCTATTTCATTCCTAGAAATTTATTCTGGATATAGAAAATCTACCCAGGGTTACCACTGGGAATCAAAGAAATACTTCAGGTACAACAAAACTCAGCAATTTTCTCCTAACCCCAAATCAAGTCCCAGGGTAACTTTTGCAAAGCAGGATATTCCTCAACCTATTATTTTTCATTCTGCCTAAATTTCTGGATAAGACTAAAATACCCTGATTAAAGCTGTACTTGTGTATTTTCAGCTCAGCTGGAAATAGAGATCATGGGGAACGTGCTGTTGTCAAATTTGCAGTTCAGTGTCAGAAGTTCAGGTAAGAGGAATGAGCATCAAAACTACAGCATCTACTGTATTGAACAACCTGCCAATGTCAATCATGATTACTTAAATTCAGTCAAATATCCTAATCCAATTATTAAAAAAATAGTAATTTGAATTCTACTAGTAAATCTGATTATATTACTTCTCATTATAGATGCAAAATGCATCAATTATGCCCAAATATTGCCCTATGACATTGACTGGAATAAGGCATTTATTTTTTTTAAGTAGCTATATACAGTAAAAGACTACAGCTGTGGGAATGCGTGTGCAAACCATAGAAAAAAAAGATGTATAAAAGATGTATCAGTTCCCCTGTAGTGGAGAAGCACAGGAAGGTTGCAACACTCCTGCAATAAAGAAAAAAACCACCTTTCTTTTTAATTCAAGTTCTAGGACAGAAAACACAGTATAGATCCAGGGAGCTGTGAATTAGGACAAACACAAGGCTAAAATTGATGCCTAAAACTTCAGCAAATTTGTCAAGTGCTTTGATTGAGGTTGAGAATATGAGTCCAAATGGGTATACAGGAAGCAATCATTTTTTCATGAAGAATACGTCCTTTACTGTGCACACAAATTCTTCCTTCAGAAGGCTGTAAATTACAGTATTTATGGAATCTTAATGATCTAAACACAGTTGGAGCCTGAAGGTCAAGGCTGCAAACTGCATCCTAAATTTCTGTTTACAGATGAAGCACAGTATTTATTGCTGTACTGCTTGTGCTGCTATAGTTAAAGGACTGCCAGCATTTCCATTATAAACCACTATTTCAGGGCTTTATAACTTGCCTATCAATCTTTTGACTGGGATGAAACATAGCATACAAGGTCCTGGCTATGAGACAGATTTTTTTGGTTTGTTTTCTTTAAAAAATGACAAAAAGAATAAGCTTAAAATTTTGCAAGCAAAAAAAAAAACCAAAAAGTGTATTAGGTTTTTCAAGTATTTCTAGTGTTCTCAGGACACAATTATATCTTCAGAATAAAAAAACACATTCACATAACTTCATCAACTAATAGAAGGACTTTCAATCCCTAAAAAATGAAACATAATCTAAACAAGACTTAGATGCTTTTTATTTTTTAATTAAGCAAATGTACTTCAGATTTTAAATGGCAGCAAAGGACATCAGCAACCTAACAGTGTCCTTGGTTCTGTTCATCTGTGTAGATTTGCCATTAAAGGTAACAATTACACACCTTGGCACCGTGCAAAGGTTGTATTCTTTTTAAATGAACATCTAAATGATGACACACAAGGTGTCCTTTACTATTGTATATTCCAGATGATGTCAGGAAAATTTATTCAGAGTAAAGTCAAAGCCAATGTTTTTGCCTAGTCTTTGAAATCTTGTACTGTTAAATCTTGTATCAAATTTAATTAAATTGGAGGGCAGCAAGTACAACATTTTCACTTCAACAGTGTCTATTTGCCAGTGTGAAACTGTACTAAATACTGTGGAAAGCAGGTGAAAAAATTATTACATTATGTTTGCATATTTAGTAATTACATTTTGGTAAATAACAAACTTAATAATGCAAGCGCTGCAAGAATTGAAATATTAGAAGATGTCAAAACCCCCTCCTTATAGTCTTAAGTTTTGATATAATTTATTTTTACAAATAAAGATCTGGGCCAGATTCAACAATGTTGAATCTTGCTGTTGCAATGCAACACATACATATTACATTATTATTAAACAGGTTTTTGGCTCCTTTGCAACACCATACCAGTTCAGACAAGACAGACAGCACTGCTAAACCTGGAATATTAGACCTTATCTAATCCCATTTTGGCTTATTTCTTTATGTTATAAATCCAGTCACAGCAGGAAGGAAGTAAATTAGCCTCTCCCCAGATGTAATTATTCTATTTTCTTTATTACAGCTGTAGGGCTTTTATTCACTGACACTTTTGAGTTCCCCATAACTACCTTGCCTTTTTTTTCCCCTTTGCTTTTGTTAAAAGATGACTGCATTTGTTTTATACCATTGCTAATAACTGGAAGAATCCCTCCTGTGGCTGAAGCTTTCTGCTTTCCTTCCCCACCTCCACCACGTGTCTGTTTGATGTCCACGTTTACACATTCACTTGTATGAGACACTGGATAATTTTTCCCATCAACTGGAATCAAAGTACAGTTTTGCTACTTTAGTTGGTTTTGGTGAGAGACAGAGACCTGCAGACTTCTTTCTCAGAAAGTAAAAGATGGGATGACTACGACATCTTAAAACCAACCTGGGTAGTGCAGCTGAATACGTATCAGAGATAATTCCAAGCAGAGACAAGATGTTATGAACAGTAACTGACTCAGGCCTCCTCATTAACTGAAACGTACTGCCTTTAACTCGCTGAAATGCATCCAAGAATGCTGCTATATAATTAAATATGTTAAATAATGCCACAGAGTATCTTGTATAATTCTGAATCTTCAATGAACTGTACTAAGTTTTAAATAAAATATAGGTGGAGCTTGTCAAGCAGTATTAGACTTCAAAATATTTTCTCTTTCTGAAAGCTTCCTGTACCATCTGACACACGTTTCTGCCACGCTGCCTGGGCTGCCATCACACCATACGTCTTGTTAGCAGCAATGTCATGACAGAAGTGCTACACTGCTGCATTCTAATGACCCTTTGCATTGTAGTGAATTAATGTTTTCTGCAGAAAGGACGTGATAGGAAAAAAATAGCTTTAGTTTGGGTACTCGCTGACGTTTTCTTTGTAAAGACAGTTCTGCGAACCAAGCAGTGCTGAAAACCATTTTAGCTCAGCTACAGAACGTGTGGAACACCGTGTACCGTACCTGTAAAGTCCTGGAGGAGCTTGCTGAAGCAGGAAGCTTTTCTCCAAGCCTTGTAGCACATCATTGAGCATCCTGACTCTGACAGGAGCTCGCTCCTTGGGGTCGTTGGCCGGGCGCATCTCGTCCGACTGGAACAGCTCCGCCGTGTCCCTCAGACGTGATGCCACCGCCAGCAGCTGAGGGACGCCTGCTTCATCACCTGGGAGCAGGGACAGCAAGACAGTCACCAGTGATTCACAGACCACTTATTACTCTTGCTTCCAAGTCAAAATTAATAGTCCAATTAAAACCTGAGCCTCTTTTTCCCCTGTGTGCAGCATGGAATGGGTCAAGGGAAGCCATAGATCATTCCGTGTAACCTCTGATCTGTTCTTCAAAGATCAATTTGGGCTCTGATGCTTTAAGATCTAATAAGCTGTGAGGAATGATTTTTGGGGTACAGCTTAAAATCTAGCATTGGAAAAACAGGCATGCAGGAAGCAATGGTTATAAATCAAGAACTACAGCATTTCCTTCTGAGACTGAATTTATTCAATGCCATTTGATGCTGTTGCTCTTGAGTCTGAAAGCTTGTGCTTGGATTCCATAATGACTGCCCTACATAATATTTTAATATGCAGTTTAATTGAATTTGATTCAACATTTTAGAATCTTAGAGGTTAACAGCAATTGTAGAGGGTTATGTGAAATTGCTCCTCTTAATCACTTAAGTCATATGCCAATGAGCCAACTTTAATTGATATCCTAATGCATATTCTAATCCAGTCAATATTTTCAAAACTTTTTAACTTGGAGTTTTAACTATTGCTTTGTTAGCAACCCCACTCAGACAGCAAAAGAATAAAAGTCTGCAGCACCTAGGAACACACCACAAGTTCAGTATTTCCCTGTTCATAGTCCAGAAAGAGAAATGTGAATTGGAGCACTGTGAATGTGCAGCCTCCTCCACCTGCAGTGCAGGTGAAGAGTGTGGCCTCCTTTCCCAGTGTCTGCATGGACTGCCTTCATCTTTACAAGCACATGGAGAGAGAAAGCAGAGCCTGAACCTGATAGAAAGTCAAAAGCAGTATCAGTCAGCACAAACATTTCCAGGATGCAGAAATTATCTTTAAGGCCAAGATTCACTTCACCTATTGACAAGAAATCCAACTATGCTTAGATCTTTCAAATAATGCCTTAATCAAAATAAACCATGCAGCTCTAGGACCTGTCTCACCTCTACCTGAATGTGCAAACCTCAGGGAGTTCTGTACCTGAATGACTGAGATAATTAAGCCAAGAAAGTGGTTCAGGACTCAAGTTCAAGAATTTTCAACTTCCTTGTCTAAGATACACATGGAAAAATCACAAATAGCATTTGGGGAACATGGACATGGTTTAACCTCAGCTGGCAAGTAAGTACCATGCAGCTGCTCACTCACACCCACTGGCTTTCCTGATGGAATGGGGAGAAGAATAAAAAAGTTAAAACCATTGGGTTGAAATTAGAACAGTTTAATAATTGATATATAATGATGATGATCATAATAACAATAGTAATAATATAGCATCAAAAAGGGAGAAAACCAAAAGAGAGACATAAAACCCAAGACAGACAAGTGATGAGCAGTTTTATTGGGCTGACCATGTTCAGCCTGGCCCCAGCAGCAATCAGCCCCCTTGGCTACCTCAGTTTAAACTGAGCATGATATTCATATGAAATACCCCTTTGGCCAGTTCAGGTCAGCTGTCCTGGACATGCTCCCTCCCAGCTTCCTGTAACTCCTCTCTGGGAAAACATGGGAAACTGGAAAGTCCTCAGGGTAAGCACTACTGAACAACAAGTGAAACATCAGTGAGTTACCACTCTTCATCTCATCCTAAATCCACAACACAGTACCAGCTCCTAGGAAGAAAATTTACTCTGTTCTAGTTAAAATCAGGACAAACACCAGCCCATTTCTCAAAATTATTCATGGTTGGAGTCTGAAAGGCAAGCACATAATAGGGATGGAAAAGCAAACAGGTATAACTAAGAAAGCCAAGGAAATGTCTGAATATAACATATTCTCCCTCTCATATGGAAAAAGAGACTTGCTATTGGATATATTCCAGCAAAGGATAAAGAGTTCAGATCCCAAATCCTCCTGTCATTCAGCTGACTAGCACATTCCAATCTAGCAAAACATGAAATGATCCAGAATACATGGAGAGACAAGATGCTGGTGTGAGAGGAACTGTCAGATTTCCTGAGATATCAAGATGAATTTCAACAATGAACAGAAGCTCCCTGGGGGAACAGGAGTGAGAGAAGATGGTTTATGTCTGCCCTGGTTTGGGACAAGGTTTCTTTGCTAATGACACTTGACCAATCCACTTTCCCTGAACAGAATGGATAACAGGCATGCTGGTATCTTGATATAAAGGGTTTGTATCTCTCTGAGTCTGAAGTAATTGAAATTCTGATCAAGTTGATGGTTGATGCCTCATAAAAATACTCTTCAAGCATATAGGCTTGCTACATTTAAGATATTTGCAAAATATCATTATCCTCAATTTTCAAATCTTTGGCAAACATCCTGTGCAGCTGAAGTACTTCCCATTCCCATGTATATAATGCAGGCACTGTGCACACCTTACCCTGGGACTTGTGTCCATATGGAAATGTTTAAATTCACCCTGTTAGAAAGAATCCTTTGGTTTCAGCAAAGCATTTCGTATTCCAAGTAACATAAAACTTATATAGTTTTTATTCTGAATCTTATATAAACAATTGCAAATTTCAGCTTTGCCTTTTCAGTAGGGAAAGTGAGATAAAGGGAAAATCCATCATTGTGTTCTTGGAAATGAAGCCAACCAGATCACCCTTTTAAACACAAAAATCCTGTAAATGCTCTCAGTTGTTCTCCACAGCCCTTAAACCAACTCTTTGTTTTACACTCTCAACCAGCACTTTTTAGAAAACACACACCCAGGCCCTTTTTCAATGCTTCAGTACAAAACCTGCAAGTATTGGCAGTGTTACTTCAGCCAGCTAAGGACACAACAGGCACCACCACACACTGAACTGCACCACCAAGGGAAACTGATTTATGCTTTTCTCAGGCTGAGAAGATGGGAATGGAAGGGCAAATGATTCTTTAAGAAAACCCTGCATTACCTAATAATGTCTTAAGCACCTCGTGATACTTTTACAGAGAAAATCAAGCACAAGTGTTACCTCGTTTAAGAGAAAACAATGCCACATTATTTTATTTTGTATTCTTTGTCCTTTTGTCTCCAGTGTGAATCATGATGAATCATTCAAGCTAGTTGTTTAGTTGCTACAAAAATAAAATTGCAAACACAGTAAAGTGACTCAGGAGCATGTGCACTCTTGATCAGGGAATTACACTGTTGAATTTCATTATATTTTGCTAAATGTAACTGGATACTATTCAGAAACAAGTTACACCAAACATATTTTTACAGACACTGAATACAACAGCCTTTCCCTCTATAACTGATTGCTCTTATGAAAAGCACAGCTAGAGATTGAACAGTTTTAAATTCTGTTTGTGCCCTCTGTTATGAAAGTACTTGTCTATGAGTACTTATAGGAAAGGGAGCACAGACAAATCAGCATTTTAAGGCATGATGCTTGTTTACCATATATGTGAACATGTGTTTGCATGTAAGAGAGAAGGGAAATTGCTTCAGGTTTTGACTAGCTTGCAAATTCTGAATCAGCTATGATGTGCTGCTGTATTCACCAGGAAAATTTTTCATGCTCTGCAAAATAGGATAAGCTGACCTGGCAGTGGAAAATCTGAATGGGAAAACTTTGTAGGAAGCACCCTAAAGGGGCAGAAACACAAATCCACAGACATCCACAGTGCAAAGGATATGTTGCCATCAGCTTCAATTTTGCTACCATGACTGCTATAGCCCAAGTAAACTCATCTGGTGCTGCTCCAAGCCTTTTTTCAAAGAAGTTATGTTAGAGAGGAACACTGTGACATTTTGTGCATGTCAATACAACAGCCTGGAGAAGAGCAGGCTCCAGGGAGACTTCATTGTGCTCTTTTAATAATGAAAGGGCGATTTATAAGAAACTTTGGGGCAAACGTCTGAAATAGGACAAGGGGTAAGGGTTTTAAAGCAAAGATTAGATTTAGACTAGGTGTAAGGAAGAGATTTTTTACAATGAGGATGGTGGAACACTGGGTTGTCCAGGGAGGCGGTGGATTTCCCATCCTGGAAACATTCAGTGCAAGCTTGGATGAGGTTTCTGAGCATCTCTATCTACTGGAAGATCTCCCTGCTCACTGCACTGGACAAGGTGACCTTTAAAAGGTCCTTTCTAACTCCAACTATTCTATGATTCTATGAAGTTACCAATGACTTTGTACAGAGCTGCTAAAACTTAAGGCCTTCTAACACAGCATAGATGCTCATCCTTGCCCTTCAGAACTAAATGTTTGTCCATGGAAAATGCATTTTTCCATGACTGTTTTTTAAAGGCTGAAGAAAGGTACTAATACATAATAACCTTGAATGGATACTGAAGACAAGATGCCAGTGCCTCATGAAAAAAGAGATATTTCTGTCTTATATACAGATTTGTTGTATTTTTCACCTCTGCTGCAGTCAAGAATAAAGGATAGGAACGGTAAAGAGTGAAATTTTCTGAATATAACAGACAGGAGGAGAGAGTAATTCTGAAAAGCACCCAAAATGATCAGGGAAATACAGTCAAGCAGGTAAAATGATGCCAAGCTGAAGAGCAGCAGATAGCTGTAGGCAATGAGCATGCAGCCATCAAGTAAGTGAGAGAGATAGGTTTCTCTATTGATTTTTCTAAGGACAGAGAGTTTAGCCTGATGTTTTGAAATGTATGGGCAGAGACAGGGCTGTGGAAAGTCACGCAGCCTTCCCTGGGAATGACTTATTGTAAACCAGATTATTTTAAACTTCTGCTAGTGCTGCCTACTATTATCACCCCAAATACTTCAGCTGCAGTAACATCTGTAAAACATCCATTCTGGGCAGAAGAAAGGGCCTAACTGATAAGAAGCCACACACAGCTGACACTGCATCAGCCAAAGAGCTTTAAATCACAGTTCTTGCACTTCTGGAAAACCAGAAAATCTCATCCACCCTCAATTTGTCTTCATAAGGCTCTCCCTCTCAGCCAGTGGCTATCAGAGATGGCTTCAATTTGCTCCAGCAGCCTGTGCTGACATCCACAAGTGGGGATCTCACCTTGCCTGCCTGGTGCTGCACAGGCACAATTCAGGGCTGGGCACAGACACCGATTTTGAAAGGTTTGCACGAGTCCAAGTGAGTGGCAATAATAAATGACATCAGCTTCAACAGTGCCCAAGTGAGGGACAACACCAACCTTGCTGACTTTAATTTTGTAAACTGGGTGGCTGAACTTGCTATTGCTGGGACAGTCAGGTGCAAAGGTACAGGAATGCTTTTAATCCTAATGAGGTGCTGGAGAATCTCCAGCATCAACCCCTGAAAATTGCTGTAACATACATTTTAAAGACAGGTTGCAAGGAGCACAGTGCTAGGAGCTTGCAGCAGAAAACACAAATATGTTCTGGATAAAAATGCTTGTATACATACAAAACACTTCTGTACAAATGAATGTACATTTTTACTTGCATGTACATACAAAGCACTTCTATAGGAATGCTTAAAGGCACTGTTTGTATCACTCACACACCAGATTTGACATCTTGTCTGCACCCTACCTCAAAAGATTAACTGGATTCTCATAGGATACAAGGCCTAGCAAGATATTAATGTACTTGATTCAATTTAAAATGGGTCTTGACTTTAAATGTATGGAAGGCACAAATCCCACGCAGCTGCAAGGTGTAGGTAATGAGAATGTTCTAAGCAGTCACTTATTTATGAATTTGTTTAAAATATCACATCTGTGAATAGACAGGCAACTAGCCCTGGGGACCTGGATTTCAGTGTTGGAACCCCCATCTCCCATCATTTATGATCACAAGGTTTCATGTTAAACATTAGCATCATCATCAGCAACATCACACCATCAGCAGAGGCAGAAAAACAAATCTCTCCAGCCCCAACCCTTTCTTTCAGACAAATCCAAAAGCAGTGGTTTGTTTCCAAGAGTTCTGGTATGTGCAAGGGGAGAGAACACACGTCACTTAACAGCCTCTTCCCCATCTTCCTGAAGAACAGGCCATGAGCCATATGAACATACTGGGGATGACATAACTTGCCATCCACACTATCCTGGATGTAAGAAATGGTCTGTGAGGTGCTGAGTAATATCCCATGGAATTTAGCAGATCTAATTGCACAGACACCCACCACATTACAGAGTTAAATCCTTTAGAAATGTAAATAAATGCAGTATTAACAAGTATCAAGGTATACACAACCTTTTGTGAGTACATCCAGGAGACTGCAAAAACAGTGACTCAAATATTTATACAAAATTTAACTTCAAGCATGTGAGAAAGTCCAAGGGGTAATAAAATCTGTGTTCAAGGAATTGGCTGAACCAGATCCCAGAGGCACAAAATCAAGTCTAATGAACAAATATTTTACATGTCATGCAGATTTACCTTCATCTTTTCTACATTTACAGTTTGCATTGAGTTGGAGGAGGAAACAGCTTACTAAGACATTCCAACTTTGAACTGGAAAGTTTGTTCAACATAAAATCTTTTGAAGAATGAATAAACCCATGAGCCACATAAAAAAGTACAACTTCTCATTTAAGTAACTGAAAAAGGACCATTGTCTTAATGTTTTCCAAAATGAACATAAACTGTTCTTTTATTCAAGTCAGAGACAGACAAGACATGAAAGCCATAAGAAAAAATCATTAAACAAAACTCCAAAGTGAACAGCTGGGAGAAAATTTATCCTGCTGGCCCTACAGCCTAGGAAATAATTTTCTCTCCCCTGAAGTGGTAGAGATAAATGATCTAACTGAAGTTGGAGGGAAAAAAAGTCAGTTTAAATCAATGTTTCCTGTTACTGGAAATAAGGAAAAAGGAAGAACAATAGAAGATATCTCATGTTCAGTTGAAGGAATACCAGCTGAGCCACACTTCATTTGATGATCATCCCCTGCTGTGTTTAGGCTGAACTAAACCAATGTTTATGTGGCACAACAGAGCTAAAATTACTTGTCTTTTTAGATGCTCACTGGTTCCAGACCAATACTTGCCTTCTGACTCCTACATCTTCACAATGATGGATGGCAAAGATTAAAGAAAAGGTATCATACTTCTATGAGTATGTGTTACAGAAAAGTGGTGCTTTATAGTGTTGGGAGTGAATGAAATGCAGGGGTAGCACCTGAAGATTGCAAAAAGTCTTTACATTTGAGATAGGATCTCACAATCTGCTGAAGGATATGTGAGGTCTGGGTGTGATTTTATAGAAATTACTTCTCTATTTAACAGATCAACTTAGAGTTTCATAAACCTATTAACAGAAATATTTTTCAAAGGTCTTAGGACACTACAGGTAACCTGTACTGCTTAACTGACAAAGTAACATGAGAAGAAATGTAAAAACTTTGTGGCTTTCTTCAGCACCAAAACTGTGTTTTATTCAGCATTATGTAATAGTCCCGTTTAACTAATAAAATCACAGGCTATTATTCAAGTATTGAAAATATGTATCAGGGATTAGATGATGCTTTCCCCTCCCCCCGTAATAATGGAGAACAATATTCCTCTAATGAAAATTACCTTTCAGACTGTTCTGAACTTCTAACGCGATGTCGAGGGCATTAAACGGCAAAACTGGATCAGTGGCAATTTGCAAAGTCACTTGTCCTGTTAGCTGAAAAATATAAAAAGACCCAAAACCCAGTCAAATTATTTCCAGCAGATTTAATAGCCAGCACTTCTTCTGGAATAGCATGTTTTTTCATTATATTGGATTTTCAGGAAAAAAAGCACATGTTTATGAAGAGGAGTATGACCAGGGCCATTGCCTTTCTATACAACACTACAAAATGTTCAGAGAATACAATTTATGACCACACACAACAATTCTGTTCAGTGTGTCTTCTGTGGGCCTAGAATGCTGCAGAATTCTCTGGAGTACCTTTTTGCTTTGTTTTCAAATGAAATATCTCAATACTTTAAACGTGGGAATGAAGTTTACAGTTTTACTTAGTTCTCTGGTCTTACCTATTGGATTTTGAGAGTTTTCACAACTAAAACAAAGACTCACAGACATTAATGATCAGAAGATCAAGCCTAGGGCTAAATGCAAGCTGACCTGAAAACCCACTGCCTTTGGAAGTGTTATGTGACAACTCGATGCCTGCTGTACAACTTCCAGGCTGGACAGAACGCTGCTTTCTCTCAGGAACTCAGGGAAAGAAATTCCCCAAAGAGAGCTCTCAGTCAACTCCAGACTAGATGTCAGCACCTGTCACAAAAACTCAATGGCATGAATGCTTCTTTTTGAACAGTTCACAGATAAGGCAGGGGCTGAGAGGCCTGAGAGCTTTTTTCTGCTTACAGAAGGTCAGTTCCCCAGCTCGAGGCTGAGACATGCTACAGGGGCTGTGTACAGAAATACATCTTTCTGCTGAACTACACCTAGCTGTGATTAAACAGAGGATTTCAGTCTCCAGGCTGCCAAGTCCATCACTGTTCATGGTAGCTATAAAAACACACTGACAAAAACATGCAAGAAACTTTCATTCATCTTCTTCATATATTGATATTGCAAAAAGGGAAAAAAATACCTGTAAGGCTGTGCTCTAAAATGGAATGATGGCTGCAGGTGATGGTGACTGTGTTGATAAAAATGTGGACTGAATAGAATCATATTGTACAATTCTTCCCAAGGTGTTGGGGGAGCAAGAATAATATCTATCCTTCAATAGCAATATGATAGCTTCTGTGCCAAAAGTAGCATTTTAATTTTGCAATAGAAAGTAGCGGGAAAAGACAACAAGCCTAAGTAATATTAAAAACAATAGTACAGCAATTGAAAAGGAAAACCATCTCCCAGGAAAGTGGATGAAAGCAGGGTAATATCAGAAATACAAGTTTCCTGGAGAAAGATTAATAGAACCTCACAACATTTCTCAGAAAGCACAGAAGAAATGACCTGGCCACAGACTGGTTTGGGTACAGAGACTGAGGGAATATGGTGTGTATCACACTGCAGCCCACATCTGAGCACAGATGTGCTGTGAAGCTATGGAGATTTACCTCCAGAGAAAACAATATCACAGAAGGCACAAAGAAAAAAAAAACCCTGCCTTATAGAGAGAAAATATAGGGAGGATAATGTTATCTCAGGCCATTATCAGGAAAAACAAAGAACTAATAGTGAACTTAAAAAATACTATATCTGGACAGCTGTATTAAAGTATTAGACACTAACTTCTTATGAAGAAACTTCCCAATTCCTCAGGCCATCAATGCTCAAAAGCCATTACATTATCTATTAGTGATTGTACACAAAAACGGTCTGGAAAGCACTAAAATACACTGGTCTCAGAGATATCAGAGAGGTATTATGGAAAAACAAAAAAATGAAACTGTTAGGGCAAACTAAAACCTGTACAAGACTGTACCTAAACCAGGTCCATATAATCCAGCCAGAAGCAACTGTAAAAAATCTGGCTCTAAGTATCCAAATGGCACACAAAATCCCTCCATGTCCTGCATGGAACTCTTGCAAGATACACTGCTCAGAACAGGAGCATCCTGTGAGTTGCTACAGATAAGCAATTGTGACAATGAAATAACATCCCAATAAAAAACAGGTATTCTACATGGACCCCACACCCACTGAACCCCAGGACAGCACTATAGAACACTGAAATTCTTCCTTGACGGCCCATTTCTGCTAGAACTTTCACTAAATGGTAATACAAATACATATCCATAGGTATTTTAGGAAGTGACATCAGCAGTTATGATGTTGTTGCTGATAGTTTACAATCTGCTACCACAATTTTTAAGAGCACAAAAGCAGGGGAAAAATGCTTCTTTTGTGAAGCAGGAAAGTGGCATTTAAAGAGGACAATACCCTAGTAAGCAACTTTCCTTTATATCGTTATCTTCTGCAGAATCTGCCTTTAACGAATTCTTGCATTATTTCTGTTTCTTCCAAGGAATTTTAGTTTGCTTTCAACCATAGCAGACCAAATCTGTTTTCTTTTTCCTACTTAAATAAAGTGATATCATCCAAATCTTATGACTGACTGAAGCACTTTTAGAAATTTTACAGTCTGTGTCTACCACTGCAGACATCTGTGTGTTAGCAAACAGGTAGCAGTGGTGTTTATTAAATCACGTACTTTGTGGGCTAATCTGGAAGGAATCAATCATGTAAAGGAAAGCTCAGAGCATTGATTTGAACAGAGTAAGTAATAATGCTGCAGGAGCATATATCAAACCCACATAAAGCAGCAAGACAGAAAAGGCTACTGATTTCTTATTTATAGTCTTATTTTTGGATATACCATTCCCCCGAGCATAGCACTGAATATACATGGAAAATAAAGGCAAGCTTTGGCCCCCTTTTCCCAGGTGAAAAATGCCTCAGACTGACTACTGAATTATTAAATGCAAGAATAATTTAGCTAAGAGTAAAGACAACAATTTTCTCATGTAGTGAAAAGCAAAAGCAGCATGATTGATTCTATTCCCATACTGAAGTGGTTAAAACACTAATGACAACTTCTCAAACAGCATTTATACATAATACACATACAATACACAATAATTGATGTAACATTTTTACAATTATCAAGTCTAAGAAAAGATCTTAGAGTTCAAATGCTAATTCATCCCATAATAATTTTCTTATTTTAAAAAGAAAAAATAATGACTAACAATGCATTCAGCTGTGGGAAAGGTGTTTTTCAGTAAATGAAAATTTATTTGATGAACTTCCAATTACTTTAAAAATAAGCCTTAATATAAAATGTAACAATAACTGTAGAGTGGTACTTGTTTGTTGTCTGTGAGGGTGGGGAGGCCCTGGCACAGGCTGCCCAGAGAAGCTGTGGCTGCCCCATCCCTGGAAGTGTCCAAGGCCGGGTTGGATTTGGCCTGGAGCAGCCTGGGACAGTGGAAGGTGTCCCCGCCCATGGCAAAGCTCAAAGATGAGTTTTAAGGTCCCTTCCAACTCAAACCATTCTGTGATTGTATGCATACTGCAAAACAAATCTGAATATTTAAAATAGGTTTATACCAAAGTAGCATTATTTCAAGGTCTTTTACCTAAAGGCATAAATATCTTCGTAGGAAGGAAATAACTGCTATCCCTGCTTTTACTTCTCTGACACTGTGTAGACCCCAAAAGATAAAAGGAAAAATCACAAACTTAAAAAAAAATACTGGTATTAAAGATGATTCAGTATCATGTGACATTTCCAAATGATGTTGTAGGTTCTTTTCTCTTCCAGAGTTTTACAAACTATTCCTTCAGGAACTATGTATCCTTGCAATTCTACCTCTATGAACCTAATTTGACTATAAAATCCAATTTTCAGGAACATCAGATGGATCCACAACACTTTCTAAAAGATTGTGACATAAAAAAAACCCCTGGATTAAATGCACACAATATGTTCCTCTATATAAATTATAAATATACATTACCAGTTTAGCTGTTTTACAATGCAAATAAGGAAATGAAATAAAGTGGAGTTTGGGGGGATTCATCACAGGTTGGGGTTTTTTTGTGTGTCACAGCTGTTTTCTCAGGGAGTTAAACTCAGTGTTCAACACAACTTTCTTCCTCAAACATCCAAGCTGCCTACTAGCAACATAAAGCATGTCTGCTGGCACGCAAATTTAATTTTTTTAAAAATATGAATACTTTAAGCCCAGTCTAGATAAATGTGAAAGGCTCCACAGAGTCTCTGTTACACAGATTCAGTTTTTCTTTGGGGGCATGCTGTTCCTGAGCCTGCCTTGCAGGGACATGCCTCAAGTGCTGTCTGGTTTTCCTGACAAGGCAGGCACAGCCACCCATCCTCCATTCTGCCACAGCAGCAGAAACTTGCAAGATGAATAAAATTAAAGCATATTTAGTGGATATGAAGATATGAAAATATTATGCATGAGAGAGATCAATCTGCTAGAATAAACACCAGCATGCAGGAATTTCTTTGACACAGAAGTTTACACACCAATCTTGGGTTTTTTTGTTGTTTTTTTTTTTTGGGTGGAATTTGAAACTGTGCCATATCCACCCTGTGCTGTGCAAACCTCAGTGGGTGGAAGTGCTGAGCCTTTAGGACATTTTTAGTTACATTAGAAGTGTTAAAATCCAAACAGACATCTCAGCTCTCTTCATATGCCAAGTTACAAACAACATAACTTAAAAAATCAGGTGAACTGCCATGTTTATCCTTCTGTAAACAATGTCTTCAGCAGGGCTGTACTCCAGTTTTACCTGCTGGAAAGAATTAGGCTCAGGTACCTGAAACCTGAGTTGTGCAGCAACAACTGCTCTTCATTTCAAGCCCTATGCCTCTGCAACATACTTTTTAAATTTTATTCTATGCATGTTAACAACACTTTACTGACATCTGTGCACTTCCAGAGGAAACCAGCACACATGTGGCAGTTTATCCACCCAAACCATGACAAACCATGTGAGAGGAGAGGGAATGTGACATGGTAGTGTGGTAGACCTGTGCAGAATCTCAGCTACAGACTCAACATCCCCCCATCCCTAAGACTGCCTGCTACAGACCTAAACAATCTTTGGGACTGAGCAGCTCTGAGCCTCAACTTCCTTTGATATCAGCACTGTTTTTTTCAAGTCATGGTTGCTGTCACACTTGTCACCTCTCCCTACATACATTGCCCCTGGGGGTCATGGATGGGGAAGGAACATGGCAAAATTCTGTGCTGTTTAGAGGGATCAGTGACACTGTGTTGAAAATAACAGTTTTTTCCTCTTTTTCCTTCCTTAAGGTGACTGGCTGTTGCACTGTTTAATCTCAGGTGTTCATCTTTTGCATCAAGGGTCTCTCTTCCCACACATACTGATGAGCAGAGTGACCTGCTGAGATCTTCTGACATTAAACCAATTATAAACAACAGCTTCAGCCTCCACACCCATGTAAATAAGGAATGAATATCTGCATATATTAAGATCCCCTCTCAGAACCACAGGATTAGTAATCTCAAATGTTAAACTAATCAGCCTTCCCAACCTTCTCCCCCCTGCAAAATTGAAGAAATATTTTTATTAATACAGGCAAATTTCATGAATATGCTGCTTCTGCTTCCCCCTATCCACTCAACTTCCTTAATGTTATCAGACTTCTTTAATTAAACATGAGAAATTGAGTCTATTTAAATGAAATCTGTGATTCCCTGGCAATAACAATTTCAGCACCTAGTGTTACCAGATGAATGGCAGCAGTCGTGAGACTCATGATAAATTAATGAGCATTTTTAATAGTAGGATCTCAATTTACTGTGGAAAAATTTCCTGCAGAATCAGTCTACACAGCAGGGTTTTTTTTATATTAATCACCTTTCAAAAAAGTTAACTGATTCACACAAGAAAAATCAGAGGCAGGAACATGAGAAAACAACCAGTTCTTTAAGCCTCTATCTTTCTGAAAACCACATTCCCATGATTAGGCAAAGAAATAGAAATCTGCCCATAAACATGTTAATTTTGCATTAAAGTTGTCAAACTTCAAAAATTCAAATTTCTTAAATATTCAGTAATACCATGTGTTTGTTGTTTCTTTCTCTTTTTTTTTTTTTTTTTTTTCCCTTCTTGAAATCTTGGCACCAGGGCATGTATTCACACCACAGATCAAATGGTATTTTGGGCTATCAGACACTGAATGGCACATGCTGTATTTCAGGACAGTAGAGGGCTCTCTGAGAAAGGACTACGGTGAGTCTGTGCTACAGTAGGTGAAGCAGAGCACAGCAATTCATCAGAAATACCTATTTCTGAACAGAGAAAGTGTGAGTTCTTGCAAATATTAAATACTTATTTCAACACCCCCCTGCCCCCAAATAATTTAATATTGTTTTATTCACTCTTAGCACAGAAAATATTGATTAGGAAATAAAAGTGATTGTGAATAAAACATGGACTTTCCCTCTCTTCAGGTATCCTGTGCACAGCAAGCAGCACTTGACTGTGTGTATTACATTGAGATAATCCAGGACTATGGTAGCTTGGGCTGGCTCTGGAATACAGATCTCTATTTACATGATCATACACTATGTTTTCTACATGATTCATGATGAGGTTCTGAGGCACTGATAAATTAAGGTCAAAAGTATCCTCTAAAGTAAGTAATTTGCTTAAAATCTAATTTGTTGGCCAATTTAGTAATACACAGCACTTAGAACAGATAAATTACATTTTGTATGGATTTCATTCACAGCTGGGAGTGATCATTAATCCCACTACTTTCAGTTTCTTGCACAAAAAAACCCCTCCTACTTACCTCTGCTTTTCTTTTTGTGTACTCATACAAATTACTGCTTTTCAGATTATATGTATAAGTATATGGAGACATTTATTTTTTGTGTATCTAAATGCCTTCATATGAATTTTCTAATATCATGGTGTGATTGATGGGGTTGTCCCAGGAGTTGGACTTTGATGATCCTTGTAGATCCCTTCCAACTCAGGATTTTATACTATTCTATTGAAAAATATTTTCAATTGCATTAATTTATAGTGAGGAATGATTCCCCTGGGTTATAACTCCTTGATATTATCCAGAGTTTCTTTCCACTCCTACCTTCTACCCACATCATGCTGCTCCTCACACAGCCAGAGCCTGGCCCATTTTTGGCTGTTCTCATGCTCTTGTTACCGCAGGGGCAGAGAAGGGGGATGATTAACTCACTTCCAAGATAATGGCTTTATTGAGTTAGGCTTGGCACTGTGCACATGAACCTGTGCTCAACCCAGTTTGTTTGGAACTGAGGCAGAGCCACTTCTGTCTGCACAGGGTTACTGCTTACACAGCAAGCCATGAAGTCAGCTGTGGAGCACATAAATGTAAGCAGCAATAGATGATTTTCGAATCATCTATTTCATATTTATGCATGTCAAATTCTCATGGTATCTGCATGCAAAGACAGTGTTGAATTAACTTCTAAAGGGCCACTAGATTAAAATCTTAGGAAAAAGAGTTAGACTTTTCCCCAGTGTACATGGCTATGAGCATGCAAAAGGATGTAGCAGAATGGTCTTCTGCACTTCTTGAGCTCTGGCTGAGGGGGCCACATCATGACAATACAAATCTTTAAATCTTTACAAACCCTCATGCTGGATTTCTTATAGAGAATTTTAAAAATTTGCTCTAGTTTTTATTCTTTTTCAGCTGCAACATTAAAGCCAGGTTGCTCTGGTGGTCTCTGAGGATGAGAAATACTGAAAAGTTTAATTTAAAGCAGAATGATGTGCACATAGCATTCCCATTAACACAGATGCCATCATTGCACTGGAAATGACCTCTTAGATTCTTTCATTCTCTGCCCCTCTTCAGGTATGGAAGAGGAGAGGGAAGCAGTGCTGGATCCTTTTGAAAGAAGCAGTGCTAGCTGCCTGAAGCTGGCTACGTGCAGTCCTGAGGAAACAGATCTAGCTATTGTTCTGGGTCAAAGAGAAATAGATAATGAAATATGAAGCAAAATTTATCTCCATAGATCAGAGTGAGAGATCTCCAATGACAATGATCATGTACAGAAATTGCATCTTGGACAGATGTTAATTACCTTAAACCAAAACTACATAGCTTGTTTTTCTTTATTTGCATGTGTAATAAAGACATTTGCAGGGTAAAATATGCAGTTAGCTATCAGTGTACATGCTTAAGCACAAGAAAATGCATTTTTTTCTTGTTATAAAGGGAAGTTTGGAGCAAAGAAAGTAGAAGTCCCCTCAGAATAACAGACAAGAGGCGTCAGTTCAGATTCCTGTGGACTGGTATGAAAACACAAACCAGGCTGTGATTAAGAGCCTGGACACCACGATCTCCCATACTACTGGACAGCCTTCCCTGTGTTTGCTCCCAGTTAATGAGCATCATTCCCTTTCCCTGCCTTGTGTGTGTGTTTAGGGCACCAATCAGGATGTCAGCACAACCAGCCCTCCTCACTCACAGGATAATCAAAGCACAAGATGATGGGACTCAACAAGATAATTGATAATTTTGTTAACAGTTGCCAGACAGTTGGCTGGGCCCTGCTGGTCTCGGAGCCTTCCAAGGCAGACAGTAATGACTTACAGAGAAAAAAACCAGCAGTGCAAGTCTGCATTTAATCACCCAGGTTCACAAGCACTCTACAGAAATAGATCAGCCCAGAAAACAGTATGTTGCCTTAGAGCCCTGATAATCAGAGTATCTCCTCACATGCTTCAAGATGCATATGTGAACCAAGAGCCTTCCCAGACTGGAAACAACCCCAGGATCACATACCCAAGGACATCCAAGGACTTCCCAAGTTTCTATTTGATCTGTAAAGCCACTTCCACTGAATCTACAGGACTCAGTATGAAACTTGTAGCATTGTTAAAAACTAGATAATAGTCATCAGAGGAGACTAATAATAAAGAAATCAGCAATAGGAAGCTTCAGCCACAGCCTTCAGTTTAGACCTTGATATCATCTTTTTAATCACTCTCCTTTTACAGAAATGGATTTGATTTAATTGAACTCCAAAAAAAAAGTCTCTAATCATACTTCATCAGCATGCAATTATTATTCAAGGGAAACCATATGTACTATTAAGCACTCTTAATTAAAATAATGCATATAATCTGCTTCAGCACTGAACAGTCATTCTCCTTGATGTTCATTATTATTTTTCTTCTATTATTGTGACAATACATTTTTTTCTACTTTTTCTCATCTATCTCAATTGCCTTTATACACTTTTTCAACATTAATGGTCACGATAGCAGGACTGAAATGCATTAATATATCATCATCCTTAAATTTTGCATTGCATGACCTTCAAAATGAGTCAGACCTGACTGTGGAGATCGTGAGATGAGGATAAGGAAATGGTATTAGAGAAGTCTCTGGTTTGCCCAAATTTTATTTGCAATTATGTCTTCTAAGTGGCCATACTGAAAGAAGAATATATGTAGGCAGCAGCCAGTCCTTAGACAGAATTTAGGGAGAACCAGGGACAATGAAAGAAAGAAACTGAATTTAGGAGTTGAAACAACTGAAGAAAATCATCCACGATGGTTGAGGAAATAGTTCCTTAAGGAACTTGTCAAACTTGGACAGTCAATGCAGCATACTCAACAGAATAAGCATTAAGGAAAGATTAATCACATTACATATTCAAGTCTCCCTATCCTCTCAAACTCAGAAAAGCTGAGAAATTTAATAGATATACAGAGAAAATACTGCTCTTTTCTGTCTTGCCATCTCTTGATGCAAAGGTACAACAATTTTTTCCTCTTAGGTCGCTCTAATCAGTCAGGATTGGAGCAGTGACAGTTCATTAAACACGACAGGCTGGCCCTGAGGGACAGACACCAGTGACCCACAGAGCTGAGGATCCCAGGGAGGCTGAAAGCACATCGTGCTGCAGTGCAGAGCTCACAGAAAAGACCCTTCAACATTAAAAGGCACATTCCACCTCAGGGGAGAATTCACTGGGGCTACCCCCCAGACACCGATATCTGCTGCAACTTCCACAAACAGGCTCAATTTCCTTCTTAGGCAATTACTTCAATTAGGGTTAGATTCTGCTCTTGGATTTACTTGCATAGGATTTACCAAGCCAGAAACGTATTTAAGCTTCTTACAAGTATCAGAACTCAAAAGCGGAATTTCTGTGAATTTTTTCACACCGTTTTCTGTATCAGAACATTCAATCTTCAATGTAACTAAAATAACAAGTAATCAGTTGACTTACAGTAATAATTTGAAATTTAAACTTCAAGAGGAGATCTATAATTGAACAGAATAACTTCTCAAATAAAGGTGGGGTAAGGTTGCTTGTTTTATTTCAAAAAGAAAACA
>VYZP01076443.1:0-15349 GCA_013400635.1 Hypocryptadius cinnamomeus
ACATAACTATGAATATTCACAACAATTAAAACACTTGAAAGTGAATTGAAATTTGAAAGTGAATTTTCAGTAGTAATATAAAACAAAATAGGACCTTCTAAAGTTGAAGTGAAAAGTCCAGTTTGCCTTATGAACAGGAATGAGGAACTATATCATAATTACTGAGGAATTATATCAGAATGGGATGTGAAATAGAATAAATTAAGTTTAAAATAGACCAAGTATATTAGAATAAAAATGGTTGTGGAGGGAAAAAAATAATCTTTGCCTTGAGAAGACCTTTATAGCTGTCAGACACCTCCAGAGGAAATGAAAGGACTCTAGAGGCTCTGTGCACAGGTACAGAACACCTCTAATTTGTAGGTTCATCATGTAAACACATGTAGCATACTCACAAGGATATATGTTCTGTCCTGTTTGAATAGTGTTAAGACATTCTGTATCATTTCCATATCAAAAACATTTTGCTGTAATATATATGAGTCCACTGAAGAAATATAATTCACAAAACCTCACTCTTTTTGCTCCTTTAAAAAACAATTAAAAGAGTTCTGGTGGTATCACTCTCAATTAACAACATCAACTTTGGTATTTTCTCTTTCTTACCAAATATCAATCTTCTTTGCACAAACAACTCTCTGTGTAAACATTTTAGTATGCTACTCTAGGATAATACTTTAGTTTAACATCCACTGATTTGTCGCATTAGAGTATAAACAGCCTACAACTTACATGTGAAACATAAGCAGTGCTTATCTCACCTGCAACCTTGACATGATCCAATAAATGCTGATCCACATGCATTCTACTACTGTTTTCTTCTTCCCCAGAAGGCAATCTTGTGTTTACCATTCTCACTTTTTTTTCTGGCTCTTCACTGACCTTGAAGCCATCAGTAGCTGCTTCAGTCACTACAATTTTTGCATCAGCTACCATAGCAGATACTCTCTTGTCCTCTGGAGTTTTAAGCTTTTTAGATCGAGATCTGGTGTGCTGGAAGCTGTTATAGGAGATATTGCTGTCAGAGTAGAAAGCCTGTCTTGGATAAGATAAAACATCTACCAATATATGTCCCTTTCACCTGCTTAAAGTGGTAAAAACCTGACAATTTTCCACCTTTTTGTGTTGAGATAGTGCTACAATTTATTAAGTGATAGATTAACAATTGATTGGATTTAACCTTCTAATCTTTTATCACCATTCCACGGCAAAGTTGTTAAACTCTAAAAGTAAAACCATCTTTAAGTAACTATTACTTAACTAGCACACAAACTAGCTTTTTAATAAATCATTCTTTTGATCCCAAAAAAGAACTATCCTTACAAGAATAATGAAGACAAAACTCTCTCAGTAGCAGTAAAATCAGGTGATATTTCCAAATCCTAGTGCTAATAAAAGACAAGTCTGAATACCCTTGTAAAAGCTGATCTGTTTGGAACTTTTAAAATGAGTTTTAACTGACCAACAAGCATCTGAAAAAAGTAAAAATTATGATCATCAAATTTTCCAGAAGGCTACAATATCAAGCAATATATATAGTTATTCTGTGTTTAAAAAAATAAAGTTCAAATTAAAGATTAAGCGTAAGTTTTTGCACCCTCAGATGTATAAGGGAAAGCTTAAAGCAGGAGAAATGGCAAACGCATTAGAAATAGATTAATAATTTATATGCTCAGAATAAATGTAACAGGAAATTAGTCCAGTTTCAAATTCAACTATGTGACACATGAGGAGTATTTAATGTCATCATACAGCAGGTTTCAAAGCTCATAACTCATAGCTTCATTATCTCTCATTAGAGATAAAAGCACTACTATGGCAGGTGAATTTTACAAAGTTTTAAGTGAGTTTTACGAAGGTCTTGCATCTTAGATTCTACACATCTCCAGAAAAACATTTTGCTGCCCCTTACATTTTATTCCATGTCTACAAATGTATATCTTTCAACACACTCTTTAAAAACCAGAAATTTCCAGAAAACTTGCCAAAGTATGAGAGACCCATCAGTTCACATTGTAAACAACAGAAAGTATTATTACTATTTACATGCAGTCATTAGATGTTATACAGCAGCAATGATTTCAGCCGTCAGAGATAAGCTCTTCCTGTCACTATATTCATTAAGATTCCTATAGATGGTATTTTCATTTTCACTTTGCTGAAACTTGTATTATTCCCATAATAATAATTTTAACTGACACATTACACTAGAAACAAAGCTGAATAAACATTTTACTCTCCTCTGCAATGCATGCTGTTACCATGCCTGAAAAAAGCCGACTTAAGATTTAAACAGCACCGGAATTGTGTTTATTAGCTTAGCAAGGTGCATAAATCAGCCCATGTGTTCCTGTGATAAAACTTTCAATGCAGTTACTAGAAAGTCTTTGTTTTCACTCAGAACCACCGACCCATAAGGGTACTACCAAATTAATCACTGCTGGTCCAAGTGGGAATTTGCATTTATGCTGTACAATAGATGCAGGGAAACCTACTACAGGGAAAAATGGCATACACCTAGTCAAACAACAGAATTACTCTCTCTGCAAGTCCAGGTTAGTACTATACATGTACTAACAAAATGGCTGTTCAGCTGCTTTATTAGTTGTCTTCAAGAAGTGATTCTACCTCACAAACTACCCTTAGCCAAACAAACACAGTATTATACTTTCAGTAACAATGTTCCACTACAGTGCTAGTTGGTCCTTTACTTTATAAGTTGACTTTCCCTTCTTTTCCTCAAGACATACATTAACTTACAAAAAAAATGAGGAAGTTTGGTTTAAGACCAAGTTTTAAAAGCCACTACACTGTAAAATTCTTTGGAGAACAAGATCTTTAAAAAATCAGTATTATCTCCAACTCAAAAAGCTGCACTAAAATATCAAGATACCAATAGAACTGCCCACCTTTGGTTAGAAATTAAGTAGATCTTTGTTAGATAATGAAGAAGAAAACCCATAAAGATCCTGTTAAGTAAGACAGGAAAGCACAATTGCACAAAAAATGTGCAATGCAATCAAAAAAACATAATGCATCCCAATACAATAGATATAAAACTGCTCTAAAAGGTCAAAGCTTTTATAGCTTCAGTGACAACCTGAGACTTTATTCTCCTAAATTTCCTTATTCTTCTAAATTTCTTTTATTCTCCTAAATTTCTTCTCCTAAATTTCTGGTGGCATCAGCACCACCAATTCAGATTTAGCCCTTATTATGACCTGCCACTGACCTGTGGTAGACAAAGACAGATTTTGGTTGCAGCACTGCAAGAGTGTGACGAACACGCAGTGGTACTTCCTTAGAGCAAAATGGTAATGAGGGCTAAGACCATTACTAGAGACTTGAAACCGCTGGCGGGATTCTATCACAGCTTTATGATAAGTTTTTCCTGTTTAATCTCCTTTTCAGCTCTTAGGAGTCTTCTCCCTTGTTTTTTGGCTGCTGTGGTCTCTAGAAAAAATGGCAACCACCCATACCTTGAAAATTACACTAGAATAATCCTTACTAAAGAGAGATTTTAAGTTACACACTTGAATGCATTTTGATGTTCTCCATAATCACTAAATTTTTTAGGTACACACAAAAGTTATAAGTTAAATTTTCAGTCACTCTGACAAAAGAGTGGTCTGTCCATCTTAATACAGAAAACAGGTTCATCTTATATACAGGTTCATCTTAATACAGAAAACAGAAAAACCATTTTTGTCTGAAGGAAACGAATTAAAAGAAAACATGTGAACTATGCGACATAGTTTAAGCCCAGCTGAAAGTTAAAATCCATGCAGCCATGCCTCTCCCTCCAGCCCCTCCAGTTAGAGAAAGAGAGGGAGAGAGAGAGAAAAAAAAGACAGAGATTATGGGTTGAGATAACAATTTACTGGAAAGAGCAATGAGATAAGAAAATCAACAGTAACAGCAACAATACTAATAAATGACAGTTTATATAAGCAGGTGACTACACACAAAATGCTCATTTGAATCCAATCAACGCAGAGCCATGAGGTTTTCCAAGACAAAAGGACATTACAGCCCCCAGGCCCTGGGTGCACACCACACCCCCTTCTTTCTCAGAAGTGAGAATCCCTTACTTCTGTCCTCTAGCAGTGATGTATGCGGTAGATAAAAATGTAGGCACAACCACACAGCTCCAAGCCCCACCCCCTCACTGCTACTATGAGAAAATAAAATCCATTGTGGCCAAAACTAAGACAACATCAGAGGAAGTGGCCAAAACGAAACAGAAAGGACACTGGCATTATATAAAGACAATTAAATAGATGGCAAAGAAGCACAAATACCTCTTCGGCAAGTTCTGTACTTTCCTCCTTCTCTGGAGCCAGATCTTCACTTCAGGTGTTGATTCAGGAGTTGGTTTTGTATGATCAATGGTATATATATCCTTGCCCTGTTTCCACAGCTGGTATCTCTCTGGTTGAAACTTCCTCACAAAGACATCCATGGATATTGACACCATGTCTCTCCTACAAGTGCACTGCAAGACAAGAGGTTACTTCTAAGTGACAAATACTGGAATATGCCGCAGTTTGCCGTTAAAAAGCCCAGAACAAAAATCCCACATGTACAAACCAATTCTACTTTAATCAGTATTTTCCTTTTTCACTTTTCCTCAATTTTCAACAGGAAAGGAATATTCAAAAGAAAACACTATCTGAACAAATGTGTCACACTAGGATTCCCAAAAGTACTTAAGGACACTCCGTTGTTTCATTAACTCCTTTGGGTTATGAAGAAAAAGAAACTTTCTGCTCTATTAGCTGGTTTTGATAATTTTAAGCAAACCTTGCTACCTTGAATCCAGAGATTACACGTATCTTGAGTGACATCAGAATTTAACTTTTTAAAATAACTCATGTATCCTGTTGACCCAAAGGTCTTTATAGGCATTTACAGTACGAGCACTTAACTCTTCAAAACATATATACATATAAGTACCACATCAAGTTACAGTTTTGCCCATTTTTTTTCTACAAAGAGTAGAAAGGAAGCAAGAGAGAGGAGTATAATATCTGAGGTCTGGAAAGGTGTGCTACATCCATGTAATCCAATCCACTGTAGAGTGCAGACTCTAGAATCACCTGTGATACTTTCCACATCAACTTTAATCTAATCACTGACTTTAGTCCCCCAAAGAATTTTTGCATTGCTTTTCTCACGCACCTGCATAGAGTATTTTTGTCCTATTTGAATAGCATCTTAATGGTCATGAAAATGCAAAGGAGCCTCCACTTGAAATACTGTAGATGCTGAGTCAATTTTCAGATTAAAGTCATTGTACCCAGTACCCAAAAATACTTAACAGTAGGCAACTACATCAGGTAAATCAATACATCTACAGCACATAAACTACTATAGTGGGTTAATTCTGGCTGACTGCCAGGTGTCCACCAACTTGCTCTTCCATTTCCCCTCCTCAGCAGGACAAAGGGAGAAAATAAGATGGAAAATGTCACGGGTCCAGGTAAGGACAGGCAGATCGCTGACCAACTACCATCTCTGACTTCTCTTGAAGAAATTATATTAATGCCAATTAATAAAGAGATTATGACAGTGAAAAACAAGAACAAAAGTAAAAATAACTTCCTTCCCATCTAGAAGCTTCTCCCCAGGGCATCAAGTGATTGGTTCAGGGGCCAGGGCCCCTCCCCAGGCCACTCCCTATTGGTCCCCCAGAGGTGTCTTTCTTCCTTACCCCGCTCCCCCCTGTTTCTCCATTGGTTGGAGTGCAGGCTCCACCCCTGTTCCCACCTCCCTTTATAAGTTGTGATCAACGTGTTGCCAGGGTCTTTGACCATGTGGTTCTCCCTGGGTTTGTTGCCCTGCAATAAATCTGGTTACACCCACAGTCAGAGTCCGCTTTCTTCCTTCTGCCATCTGTTGCCCAAAGTCTCTGCAAGGCTCTGTGCCTTAGGTGCTCTCTTTGCGATGCACTAAGCAGAGAGGGTGCACCCCGCTGGAGCTGGCGTGCCGGAGCTGGTCGGGGCAGTCCTGAAAGGACAAGTGGACGCGTGCAGCTTCACTCCTTTCTCTCACAGCTGCTGCAGTGATTTTGATTCTTTCTGAATTTGCTATCACATGAATGCCACCACAGTTGCTGACATGCTCAGCTTTGGACAGCAGCAAGTTCATTTTGCAGTCAGTTGAATTTGGCTCTGTCCAGTGTGTGGACTGCTCCTGATCAACAGATGGTAGTTATTAGCCACTGCTAAAGCAACTCTACACTACCAAAAACTTGCCACAAAAACCTTAGCAATTTTTTTTCAAATTGAAAGCAAACTGATTGGCCAAAACAAAATCTTACATAAAAAAACTTTGAAAGAACTTTGCTATAGCTAAATAACTCTGTTTATGCACAAAACTGAGACAGTAGTTTTTTCAGGTAAGAAGAGATGTATAGCAAAATCTGGTAAATTAATGGCCTAGCTTTACGGTTTACTACAGCTAGTTTTATTACATTTTTTTTAAACAAGCAGAAGCACACAAACGACTGAATAAATGCAGATTTCTTTATCTACTACTACCATCTATCATTTCTAGCTCACCCTTCTTCCTCTTGAAATTCCTGAAATATATAATGAAAAAGCGTCTGAGATGTGTTAAAAATGCTTGCTTTCCTTTCAATATGTCAACATTGATATGCTGCATATTCACAACACTGCCATCTAATGGAGGATGAAATGGGGAAGAAGGGGAAAAAAAATTCAAGACAGAAATTGTAATTTTATGCAGCTGCCTTTAATTATAGTTTTTATCCAAAATACCATCTGAATGCTCCCTTTTCAAACAACATGCATATACACACTTACACGTAAAAAAACCATATCTGTAAATAAACTCAAACATATTTGAAATAGTATGTTCCATTCAGAGAGTCCTTGATTGGACACAACGAGCAGAAAAAAAAGGGAATGAAGACACTTCTATATATTGGAAAAATGCATAGAAATCCACAGTAATATTATTAACTTTTAAAATTGAAATTTGTAAAACAAAGACAAGCAACAGTGAATTTTCTCTCCCTTTAACGCAAAAATCTTTTCACATTTGAGCCCTCTTGAGACAAACCAATAAGAAATTACTGTAAAAGCCAAAATTTTTCTGTTAAACACCAAGATTTCCAGTGCCTCCACAGAAAATAATTACTTAAGTAATCACTGAAGCATTAAAAAAGAAAATACATCTAGAAATAAAATGTATTCTATGCTGCAATGATAATAAGGTATTAAAAGACTCAAATCACATCTAAATGGGACACAATTTCTGTCTTTCAGTAATCTTTGATCAGTTTCCATTTTATTTTAATAGAACTACTGCAGAAGAATTAACAAAACCAGGCAGGTGTTAGAAATACAGTAGATTTTTTTATTTTTTAAGTTTTCAAACTTTAGAAGTATACTTTTGAGTTAAAAGTAACAGAGTAACATCATGCTCAACGGTATCACTGCCCTGAAAAACAGAAGACAGGCTTCTAGGCACTGAAGGGTGGAAATACTTGGAATTACCGTATCAGATGACATCAGCAGATACATTTTGAAAATAATTTTTACTCAAATGATTCAAAAAAATGATTCAAGAAAAAAAATCAAACACCACAAACACAAAAACTGTTACTTTGATAAATGATCTAGAGGATCTTCCATTCTTCTTGGTGCTGGTGGTTGTGATGGTTTTTACTGGTTTTAATTCATTTCTCATTTGACTGGCTTGTAGCTGGCAGTTACATAACTTCCTGCTCCTAACTTGAAAAAGTGACTAAAAGATTCTTTCTAAAAAAAAACTAAATGTGATTCTGTTGAAGAAGGCTCCTGTGAAAAACATAAAACGGACATTTCCCTGTCTACTAAAGTATTCCAAGTTTTTTTGTTTGTTTGTTTTTTTAACTTGTAACATTTTTAAAAGTAAATGCAAAATCCAAGTAATTGGACTACCATGTAAAAGGCAGCTGATGTTGCCATGGATAAATGTCACAACCTTTGTACTGGAAACAATTACTTTCTATATACAATAGCATTCGTTTGATACTTTTTCTTCAACCAAAGACAAGTATGACAATCAGCATACTTAAGAGAATGAAACTCCTTCACAATTCTTACTATTAAATTCTTACTACTGACATCATCAATCATACCACTACTATGATTATTATTTATCCTGCCATACATATACAGCTTGAAAGTAAGCAATTCAACTAAAATTTATTAGTAAGGGCAAACCTTTACAGAATGAATTTTAAGAAAAAAGTTTAGGCAACTTTAACTAACTGGCAGAAACATATGTGAGATATATTTGTGATATGAGAAAATCACCTATGAAAGACGTACACAGCCAGAAGGATGTTTTCAAACACACGCTATTTGTGAATGGAAAAGAGAATAATTATTTTATCGTTTAAAAAAAAAATTTTTTTTTCCCCATTTTGTACTCTGATTCAGGAAAATATAAAAGAATATACAACAAGCTTCTAGACTTGTACATATTAAGTTAAACACACACATAAGCACATTCTAAAATACATAACGTGCCTAAAAAGAGTTTTTATAAAACATTTTTTGTATCAATAGGAAGTGCATGACTTATGGGTCTTTCCAGCTTTTCATCATTAGTATTTAATATTAATATTTAACAGTGAAAAGATTTTTCATCAAATGAATTACAGGATTTTAAAAACTAGCATAAAAACATCTATAGAGAATATCATATTTTGCTACAACAGGAAGCTAACAGATGTTTATTATTTCACTAGTAGGGGAGTAGTATTTCTTAGAAGCATAGTTTTAAGCACGGAAATCTACATCCAGAGTCAAGTCTTCGTGATTTGTGTTTTTATTTTTTAGTTCTATGAAGTATAACTCAATGCATCTTGTAAGACATGAACTGATGTCTTTGTTCACAAAGGCGTCTTCTCCACCAAAACACTGTTATACTACTTAGTGTGTTGAAATATTTAACACAGTAAGCTTGAAATATCTGAAGGATTTTGAACATTTTGCACTAAGTATTGGATTTTGTTAATTAAAATGTGATTTTCACTATATGCGAAATCCATTTTAGTTAAAAGTCTTCTGAAGTTTTAATTTGAAGAAGAATAGTAGTACTTCATTAGGCTATTTTTTTCCTCTTCACTTACATTATCATTTCAGAGAGAAAGCCTTATCTAATTCACATTGCAACTGCACAATGTACGTAAGCTACACACCTGTGGGACATCATGTGGAGGCTAACAGGCACAGGAAACCACAGAAAATTCTCTTCTTTATAAAGAGAGAATGGATTTTTACAAAACAGTTACAAAAGCAAGAAATTAGCAGGATGAGGCAAGCATTAGGCTCGCAGCCTCCTTTACATTATGTAAGTATGCCCTAAAATTATTAAATCAAGATTTTTTTCAGTGATACTCCTTCCTAACTGCTTGTAAGCACTAAAAGTTTCTTCAGAGAACAGCAGCAATGATGTATTTATTGGAGACAAACATTTTAAATAATTTAGATTCTTCTTACCAGCGTCAACTATATGCAATCAATTATTTCATGCACTATATCCCACTCTTGCAATACTTTCAATGAAGCATGTCCAAACAGGGACAACACTGTTCGTTGTCACTGTTCGGTGGCGATGACTGACTGATGATCAGAAGCCGATTTATTGGGCCCACATGGTGTTTTTATATATGACCTCTTAACACTACAATCATCCAATGACCTTAAACGTTGCCTTGTATTTAACAAGCTGTTCTTCTTGCTAACCAATAACATCACAGTTCACTATATATGGATATCCCTGCCTTTCCTTGACCTGACTTAACTGTTTGCTTAACTCTGCACTGCTCATCTGCTAACACATCCTGCTCCTTTTGTCCTGTGTGTTTCATCTTATATCTTGCTTCCACAACCCGCATCCACAATGAACTATATCCCACTCTTGCAATACTTCCAATGAATTTCCAAACAACGTAAAAAATGCATTTTGATAAAAAACATTTTATAGGTGCTGTGACTGGAACTGCTTCCTGTGGACTGCCTCCAGAAGTGCTTGATAGGCACTGCTTGCTATGAGGACAGGATTTAATAAATCCTGATAACAGTAACTGTCCTTTGCTATGGAATCAGGCTGTGATGTATTTTCACATGAACCTTCTGGCAACTTGTAAGCTGTGTTGTAGAAACCTTTGGTAGCAGTTAGCCATCTGTACAAGCATTGAGAAAGCAAGCTTTTCTGTTTTGGTAAATCACAGACAGTACACTCTCTTCTCTGACACATCATGTCATACACAACAAAAAAACAAATGAAACACCCTTCTTTAAGGTCCTTTTCATATAATAGAAAAAAAAATTACTCTTAAATTCATTATTTGTACTCATATATGCACAAATGGTCTGCAATATTTTTCAAAGACCTCAATATTAAATAATGCCTTCCAAAATATCCATTTTTTTGTCTTAATTCCTATTTCTAATTTATTTTCTGTTTACACATAATGCCACCTACACATTTTTACAAAAAAGAGTCAGTTTGCATTATGCAGAATTGATTACATCAGCAACAGTTAACATTAAAAAAATGTGGTCATTTTTCTCCCATTCCTTTAAAAGCTGGACAACAGAAACAGTGTGACAAGACACAACTAAAGAAACACATATTTTCTTAAATACTCACAGCCCTTTCTTAAACCTCACAGCCCTTTTTCCTCTTTATCCTTCAGTGGTATCTTTAACGGCACTAGTCTTACCCCTTGACAGATTGAGCCACTATTAAAGTCACTATTAACCTCTTTTTCTTTATTCTGATTTCAGTCTGTATTTCTAGCTTGAAACCTTCTCCTGTTTCGTTCACATTCACTTGTACATGAATCACAACTCTGATCTCTATACAACAGAAACTCTCTCCCTGGAGCCTTTATCTCTCTGCTGTGTGTCAACTGCTCTTGCTCCATCCTTCTCTTAGCTCTCTGTTCTTTCCTTAGGTACCTCTGGACTTCACTTTCTCAGATCCATAAAGTAACAGCTTCTACCCCATATCTTAATCTGCCTACCAATTCCTGCATTTTAAAATGGAAGTAATCTAAACATGCAAAATTAGAATTTATTTTAATGAAATTAATCTCCATCTGCAACAGACCAAAATTAACCAATTCTGTAACAGCTGCTAAACCAAGAAAACAATCTGTGCAATAACGTGAGTGCACATATATATTTAAATATATATATATGTCATTTTAAAAAATAACTTCTTGTTGTGCAGTACCTAATACATATACTAGGTCATACATACTACGTCAGTTAGCTATTTTATACAAACATTGCAGCCATTATCACAGATTTACTAACAGAAAGTTTACTATTATCAAACATAAAAAAGGAATTCGCAAATTATTCAAGTACAGCAATTCTGATGAACTGCATTATTCTTAGCTCACTAATTACAGCAAAGGGAGACCTGTAACACATTGTATGGTAAGAAGATAATGTAACAGGATGCCTAGTAAGGAAACATTCCTTCTCTATTTTTAAGAATCAAAAGAAAATCAATAGGATATCAATTTCAAAATTCCATTCTAAACATACCACCTGGGGTAAACCTCAAATTAGAACTCAACATATTGCAGATTAAAGGGGAAGATATACACCTGGTATGAGTAAATGGGCTGAGGAATAGGAAATTTTCTTTTATTTTTGATAGCAATTTATCAGTTAAAATAAACTGTTACTCCACTGGACTACTTAAGGCCACTTTCTGGCACAATTAGTATGTGTCTCACAACTAACATCACCAGTTAGTGTGATACAGCAAGTCACATTACTGTCAGGACTTTCAGAAGTCTTTTCTAAATTTAGGTTTGGGTTTAACAATAATTGACATTTCATGGCAATATAACCAGGTGAGTATATTGAATCTTTTTTCCACACAACTCAAATTTTTAGAGAGCTCCAAGTTTAGTTGCCATGATTAAAAACTATGGTTGCATTTACAGATGGTAAAGTTGAGGGACTGATCATGTTGAAAATTAAATACTATTATTGTATAAACCTGAGAACCTCCTCACTGCTGTGTCCTAAACAGAGCACAGAAAATAGAGTAGCAACTTGTCCCTATATTCATAAAGTTATAAATTACTTTTTGAAGTTCAGAAAATATTTTTTCTAAGTATTTTTTCTATTTTTTTGCTAAGTATTTTGAGATATTCTAAAATTTTATTTTTCATTTTTTCTCAGGTTTCACATTTTAGCATCTAGTTCATGGTATTAACGGATGCTAAAGCCAGCAAATTAATGTTATCAATGGTAGATCCACCTACCTGTATGGGCAAAGGAGAAGAATGCAAAGAAATTCCAATCAGAAGGAAAAGTTCTGGCCAAGTCTCATGTGAAGCATGTAGAACTCCAGCATACTCATTAAGTTTCTCTAAAGCATATGATAAATTCTTGCAAAAGCATGGCTAATTTTTTTCAAGACTGAGATGCCCAAAATGCATCACTCATGTATATCTTGTAGCTTCTCTAAATGCTGAGTGAAACAGCAGGATGAATTAACCAGTGGTCTTAATACATCAATAATCTCATTGCTTCAACTAGTAAGCATTATTTATAACTGAAATTCACAGATGATAACGCTAAAGACTAAACAGATTTATTCTAGATTCTCAATCTACTGAAATTTTTTTTTTGCCAAAATGACTCTTCCATCAAGTTTAAGGCACCTCATTCGTACTTTTGCTCTGCAAAGCAGAACAATATTTAGAAAACTTATATACATTCAAATAAATAATGAAAAAATATTCCGTTTTATGCAGCTTCCTTCTAGGAATTTCAGAATGCTTTGCACATACTTGTGTTTCTTCCTCATAACACAGCAGAACAAACTAGACCAAAGAAAGGCTTACTTATTATGGTCACAAGGCAAGCCATAGTCAGAACTGACACTGGAATATATTCAATTTTCAATTTCCTGCTTCAGATGTAAGTCCTGATTTCTGAACTGAAAAGAGGAAAACAACCATATTTTTCTATTCTTAAAATAATTTTTTCAAGATTCTCTTACTATTCAAATTCTATTAAAGAGCAAGAAAAGAACAGCAGAAAAACTAGCGAAAAAGAAATTATGGGGTCTTACCATGTATTTTAAAAGGTAATAAAACAACACAAATGTTAAATAACTTGTAGCTATTTATGTACCTTACCCATCAACAAAAGACAGAAAGGAATGAAATTAGCTATGCAATCTTCTAACAAACATTATGTCCTATTTAAATCTAAATTAAGCAAGCAAAGAAGCATCATGACATTAAAAAAAACCCAAACAACAAAATTTAAATAAAACAAAAACAAAACAAAACAAGCAATCAGCAACAACCCAAAAAGCACACACAAAAAAAACCACACAAAAGACAGCAGAAAAACAAAAACCACAACACAAAACAAAATGTAAACCACGGGAAAAAACCAAACAAACAAACCAAAAGAAAAAAACCAAAACCAAATCAAACCACCAATAACAACAACAAAAATCCCATATCTCCAACCCTCAAAAAAAGCAAAAAAGAGGCAAATCTGCCCAGAACAATGCAAAGAAAGAGCATCAATTTTGGAGGAACTTCAAAAGCCAAAAGTTTCTGTCAGTGTTAAGTGACAAAAACCATGCAGCTGTGAACAGTGCTGCGTTGAAGCTGTTTTGAGACACTGGGAAGAAAGGCTTTGGAATAAAGGTTGTTGAGGTTTGAGACTATAGGAGAGGGTGAGAAAGTAGCACAAAATGTGAGTAAGACAGAAACTGCAGAATTCTCTAGAATTTTTTCCTCTAATAAATAAAATCTGTTTGTAAACCCCATTTTTCCAGTGAAGACACTGACACACTTGCTATAAGGCATCTTGCAGTCCTATGAACTAAACTCCTCAAATGTTCCTATCAGGGTAGTGAAGAGGCACGTTGAGCATAAAAACAACAACAACATTTAGGAATGAAATCTACTTCCAACAAAACTATAATGGCTACTATCTTGGAACACGGGTTCAACTATTAAAGCCACTCAAATATGTAACTTGCAAAAACAGGAATCAAAGAAGTGAAACCACAGTATTATGTATTTCACCTACCACAAAGAGAGACGAGTAACTGAACCAAACAAAAATTCATTGACTTAAGTGTGCATTCAAAATAAGTGAAACTACCCTTAGATATTTTTGGAAGAAATGGAGTATGTTTCTGTTGACTAAAGCTCTCAAACAAAAAAACAGACTCACTGATGGGAAACAAAGTCTTTTTTAGCAAGCCCTAGGTTATCAACAAATACATCATTGTCACTAAAGATCCTAGAGAAACATCTGCCAATAGTCATGGAAAATTGAACTCATTCCTAGAAAATATGAGTTTTCAACCAAGAAATATGATAGACCAAAAGAAAAGCTCCATGTAAATAGAGATTGCATTCAATTTAAACTCTAATGAAAAAAAATAACAGACCATTCACAGCAACAGAATTTTGTTTCACCCAAGCAAAGAAAGAAACAAAGGAAAAATTATATTGACAATGCAGGCTTTTCCCTTCCCTCCTTTTTGTCACTTTTTTTTTTGTCAAATCTTTTTTCTTAATCACTCACCTTGACTTTCTATCATAAAGCTTTCACGAAAATGTTTTTAAATCATCCTGATTATTATTAACTGTCACCAAGCTACCACTGTGTTGCATGCTACCTGGAGTCTATCATCTTTAACATTAAATCTTTATTGCAAAAGACATGTTTTAATTTTAAATGAGCTAAGGCAAATTTGCTGCTTTAATGTAAATTTCTGAATGACACAGGACACAACCTTTATAAACAGTTAGTCAGTAGGTTAAAAATACCTTGTCTCAAATAGGCTTTACATTTAGATGGGCATATTGTGGTACTTCTTAACACAAAATGTACAACTTCCTCAGTGAAGAGAGTTTCACCCATCAAAAGACTGCATTTTCAATACATATACATTCATATAGCTATACTTATCTATATAAAATATATTTGAGAGCAGTGACATACTAGTGCAACGGCTTTGTTTTACCCTGCAGAGAATATGACTGAACACCAACTCCTTCACCATCACACCTTTGAAAACAATGAAAATTCTACATTCTTGTTGTTCTTTCCTCTGGTCTCCCTTGAAGGAAAAAATCGTCCTTCTGCCTTTATTGTACCTTATAATCTAGACATTTTTATGACTGCCTTTTCAGTTGTGTTTTTCAAAACAACTGTTTTCTTTTAATTTTATTTAAATGGCTGAGAAAAGGAGCCAACAGGAACCTCATGCAGTTTAACAAAAGGAGACTCCAAACACTGCACCTGGGGAGGAATAACCC
>VYZP01076472.1:0-57381 GCA_013400635.1 Hypocryptadius cinnamomeus
AATATGGTTGTGTCCTATTTTGTAAAAGAATATAATGTGATAAATGAAGCTTTTCAAAGGTCTGAGTAAAATGATGAGGTACAGAATCTTGAAACACAGTAATTTTTGCAGCTGCATTTTCAGATTAAAACTTTAAAAAGTGACCTTGGTCTTGAGTAAAATGAACAGGTGTCACCAGTGTTTACATTTTTCACAAACTTTCAGGAAGTTCTTTTCCTCTTTCCTCATTTCCCAGTTTTTCCTTTCTGTGCTTTTTCAAGCATCTGCCTAACAGCAAAAATTTTATTTCAGGGGCCAAACACCAGCACAGGCTGAAATTAACTACTTAAACAAAGCTAAGTGGCTGGAAATGTATGGTGTAGACATGCACATAGTCAAGGTATGTTTGACCACAGAATGGTGACCTTTGGAAATGATAGTGTTAGTTTTGTGTTGCATTTCAACACTGGTTCTGCTTTGAGGGGGGAAAGAAAAGGAATATTTTTCTCCTGCAATCTGTGTAATAAGTGATCTGGCTTTGTGTCAACATTCCACTCTTTGGTATATATTTCTAGAAAGTATTACTTGAGTCCAAGCATATCTGCTCTATGTTAAATGTGTGATTGATGTGGAAGTATGTACTACAGTTTGTATTTAGACTTAGGAGTTTTGTGAAAAATCATAGTAATTCAAATTTGCTGGGGTGTAGTCAGCTACCAGCTCAAGAACTACAAATAAGTATAGATCTCCTGTGGAGGCACAAGTGCAGCAAATGCATAAGGATTTCTTTATTACACAGACAGGTCAAGAAACTTTAATTTTCCTCTTTAGTCAGTCTTATTGAAGGGTTGCAAACAACAAAAATCCACTGCATAAGATCATCAAAACATAGGAGTTTTGTTGTATAAGATAGCAGACGTGTGTAATTATAACACTGGGCAAACAAACCACATGAATCACTAGTCAGTTGGATACAGGGTCAAACACCAAAATGAATCTAATTTTTATTTTGTGGCAATTAGGCAAGAGATGGCAATGATTACAGCCTGGGACTAACACCTACAGGAGTTCTTGTCTTTGAAGGAGACACAAAGATTGGTTTGTTTTTCTGGTAAGCTCTCTGATTGTACACTAAAATCTGTTTTTGATTTTGGTTTGTTTGTTTCTTTTATGATAGCANNNTTTGTTTCTTTTATGATAGCAAAAATTGTTTGGGTTGTGAGACCTCCATGAATATGAGGTTCTTTCTCAGTAAGTTACTGAAAGTTAGACATAACCTACACTTCCTGTTCATCTGGCAGGCCAAAGATAACAAGGCTTGACTTCAAGAAGAACAAACTCACTCTGGTTGTTGTTGAAGATGATGAACAGGTAGATAAATATCTCTTTCGTTAAATCTCAGTCTTGATTATATACTGCTAGTGTGCATACTCTAATCTTTCCTTATATTTAAGTTTTGAGAATTAATGTGGATGCCTGAAAGATTTGACTTGGGGGAGGAGGAGGGAAATGAAGGGACTTAAGTAAAAGATAAACTTTTCTGTCATCCATTTTTTAAGAAGAGAATGCCTGGTGAAACTACAGCAGGTACTTTGGAAACAGTGTGCATTGTGCAAGAAAGTTTTAAAAAAAAATCCCACATACCACATTTAGTGGAATGGATTACTTAAGCAGGTTTCAGAATTGTTTCTATGGGGAAGAAATTGCATACACCTGAGGCAATTAAAAAGTGAGCATTGGTAATTTGCGAAGATTAGATTTGGAAGTGAAACCGTGTTAGCCTCATCAACAAGTACCTTCCTGTTGTAATAGTATCTTTAATTTGTAGTTATTCAGAGGTTTGGCTTGTTAAATGTATGGACTCTAGCCTTTTCCAACTTTAGACTATATAGCCGTTGTTCATTATAACTTTTGCAAAAATTGATCTTTCTGCCTAAAACATTTTTTAAAGTATGCATATTAGGAATCATAAAACCCAGATTTTATTTGGCTTGTATGGAATTTTAGCTTTCACTTATTCAAACCCCTTGTAAGTTGTCAGTGTGCTTTGTGTGCTTTAAGGGAAAGGAGCAGGAGCACACTTTTGTCTTTAGACTGGATCATCCCAAAGCCTGCAAACACTTGTGGAAGTGTGCAGTGGAGCACCACGCCTTCTTCCGGCTCCGGGGCCCTGTCCAGAAGAGCTCCAGTCGGTCTGGCTTCATTCGCTTGGGGTCTCGCTTCCGATACAGGTCAGTCACCTTCTGTCATTACTTGCTTTTCCTGGATGCTGGGTTTTAGTCCCTTTATCAGCTTTCTCTGTGACTTTTAGCAATATTACTTAAGCTTTATTTCTTCTAGAATTTTCAGCTTCTCCCAAAACTCGTACAGTGCGATGACAGAAATATGCAAAGGGCACACATGTTTTGTCAGCAACTTAATATTTAAAAAGTCGTTGCCTCTGCCATTTGTCTTGGGGAAATGGGGTGAAGAAGAGAATGTTTCTAAAACTCTTACCCTCTTTTGTGAAAGGTCTTTTGAAGTGTGAAGTTCGGGATGTTTTTTTAGAACTGACATGAGATAGTAAGCTATGAATTTAAAATAGAAGTGTGATGTTTTTATGAACATTATTCCATCATTAAAAATAAGTGATTTATTTTAACTGCTTTGCACTCTTACATGGCATTTTTAGTGGGAAAACAGAATATCAAACCACAAAGACCAACAAAGCCAGGAGATCAGCATCCTTTGAAAGAAGGCCCAGCAAGAGATACTCAAGACGAACCCTGCAAATGAAAGGTAAAAACTTCCATTCTGAGAAGTATCATCCAATGTGAGAATCAGGTAATCATCTCCTTTAAAATTTCTGGGTAGGAATTCTCCTGTAGTTGTTTGCCCTTCTCTTGAATTTTCAAAATTAGGTTTTCTTTGACTTAGTTAAGAGACCTCATGTATTTATCAGAAAAACCTTGTGTCCAAAGCATGTCCAAACCAGCTTGCCAATGAAAATTACACAGTAGTCTTGGTATGAAGATGGAAAACTTGGACCCAGGAAACAGCGACATATTAATTAGGGTATTTTAAATTTATGTATTGAGGTCAAAATTTTTGTCATTGAGATTTTTTTTCATTGTTGTTAGGAGCTGCCCTTTGTTGTCATGATCAGACAGCACCTGATACCTTGTTTCTGACCCCCACTCTTGCATAGGTCCGGTGTGACAGCCATGTTTGCCTTCAGATGCTTGCTTAAATCTGGCTTTGGTTTGCTCTTCAGACTTTTTGTTTTCCAATTTAGATTTTGTTTTTCGCACGTTATACATGAGATCTGTGCAACTTTTGCTCTTTTGATTCAGCTTTTGCTCTTTTGGTTGCCTACTTTTAGGCAGTGCTAGGCTATTTTTATTAATCATATAATTAATATTTAACTGATAACCTAATTATAAATTAAATTTTAATTAGTGCTTTATATTTTTGCAGCATACACTGCTAAACTGGAAGAAGCAAGGTAAGATGCGTTCCAGTGTTTGAATTTCTGTCTTTGGTGTTTACTTGAGCACGTGTCTGCAGAAGGAGGATATAGTGTTGGACTCTTAACTGTGGTTTTGCTGTGGGTATTGTTTGCTTTATATAAAAGTTAATGTTCAAAGCAAAGCTTCTGTGTTGGTGCACGCAGACAATTTTGCCAGACTTGCTTACTAGCTAGCAAAGCAGTTTGTTTATTATTAGCTGTGATTCTTGCTGGATGTGAACTGTAGTTCGTGTGCTACCATGTAAAGAGATCAGGTAAAAGTTGGTGAGGAGGTCTTCAGTCTGAAGTCTGCCTGCTCTAGCTGTGTGACTGAAATACCTCATTCAGTGAAGGTCAAAGACAGGGAAAAGACAGTAAAATGAATATTTTTGAAATAAGTTGATGGTTTTATATTCTGTATTACACTTGCATTTATTTTCATGCATGATCAACATTGAAAGGGAAGCCTTTTGGTTCTTTGTTTCTCTACCAAAAGTCTTCCTGGATGTGTAGGTTCATACTTGCTGTTGCAATGTAAATTACTCATATGTATCTGAATCATATAATTTTCATACCCTTCCTTAAGGGAAGAGAGGAAACCAGGTTAAAAGGAACTGCCTGGTAGTGAAGAAACTTAGGTTACTCAGTTCTGGTTTCTGTCCTTTGCCTTAATAACTTGTGAACACTTTGATGATCAGTTGCAACCAAATTATTTTTTAAAAAGTAGATATTCATAGATATTAAGCACCATGGTGAGCACCACGGAACGCCAAAATAACATTTCAGAACAACAGACTTAATGCAGCCCAACATTTTCTGTCTGTAGTAGCAGGGCTGGTTCTTGCATGAGAGCAGGAGAAATCTGGAAGTGTGGGGACAAGGCTGCAGTGTGACTTCCTGCATTGTTTTTTCTTTCTATACAAAGGGAAAGCACTCTGCAAAACTGGGTGCCATTGAGATCCTCTGCATGCAAAATGTGACTGTTTGATTGTGCTCTTGTCACACTGTGTTGTCATGCCCTTCTCCGAGTTTCAGGTTGCTTAGGTCATTCTGAGAGTGGGAAGAGAAACTTCGTGTGCAGTTTCTCCTCCTGATAAGACCGCGGTCTCCTGATCTGCATTTAGGTGTGGCACTGTTGTGTCTCCACAGCAAGCTATGCCATTTCTGAAACTCTACACTCCAGTGTTGCTAATTGAAATGCATCATGAAAGATGTATGTTGTTCCCTTCTTTTGTGTTAACCCAGCACAGGAGAATGTGCTAGTCAGAAGGCATTCCTTAATATTTCTGAAAATTCTGGGGTAGCCTCCACATTTTCTCAATAGCGAAAGGGTGAAGGGGGGAACAGGCAAGGAACAGCTTGTTCAGTGTTGACATCATGGTGTTTTAAATAAAATAATTCCAAGGAGTCACCGAAGTAAATACAGAAATCTATTTGAATTGTCAGCTTGCCAGGTTGGATGGTGTTTTCCAGAACATAAATCAGAAAATTAACAGGTTGTAAGAGATGGGACCCTTTTCTGAAAGGCTGGAAGTCTGGGGAAAATGTTTGCTTTGCATGAAATCTATAATGCATAATTACTGCTTTTAAGTCTCTCAGAAATGTGAAATGTCTCTTGCAGGTTCAGAAATCATCAAGAATAGGGATATGGGTCTTATTTAATTCATCGAATAGAGTAAATATTTAATAACATAAAATTATTATTAATGCTGTGCTGAGTTGCTGTGCATGTCAATTTGAATAGCTGCTTTTAAGTCCATTAGAGGTTGTATACAGAAGAAACTCTTTAATTTTTCTGGTAAACTCTTGTGATGTGAAACATCAAATCAGGAGGGTTCTAGTTATAGAACAAACATAATATCTACAACATGTAGGTGAGCTTTTCACTATGTCACATTTTGCTGGGTGTTTTAACTAAAATTATATAATTTTTGCTTTAGAAGTGCCACATCTTCCTGCTGAATCAGGAAGACTTTTTAAACCAAATGGTTTAGGAAAGGAAGAGTTAAAAATGGATGAGTTGCAGATGAGCTACAGCTTGAACAAAGAAAAAATAACTTGATACCCTTTGTGAAAAGAGATTAATACTTTGGAAATATCTTAGACTCGGTTTCTTTCTGAAAGTCCTTACAGTTTTACCAGCCTGCAAAAGCAGTTTGTTGATCTGATTCAATTTTAAATTTTTCTTGTCTTTCAGTGCTGCAAACAATGCTGTTATCAGCCAAACTAATGGATCACAAGTAAGGACTCTTATTCTTTCTAAAGGCAGTTTTCACGTGTCTCAACAGATGTGAAGATTCTGTTATTTGTTCTTGAAATACAGTGATTGACCAATTGAATGTTACAGTTAACTATTAACTGTCTACAGTGCTGGAAAAGACTAGGCATAGATATCCAGTGCTAGGGAAGTAAGGGAAGAAAATGGCCTTGCTTTAGCTTTGTGCTTAAGAATTGTTGATATGTTTTGTTCACTTTACTGTGTCATCACTTCATCAATGTGTGTATAATAACTTGTCTATATTCTGCCTCTAAAGAGCTGGAATGCAAAGCCGAGCCTACCTGTCCTAACAGCAGTTCCTTCTGCACCAGTCTTAGTGGAAATAGAAAACCTCCCAAGGAGCCCAGGAGCCAGCCAGCAAGATAAGAAGTGGTATGTTAAACTTTGCTGGGAAATGAATTCTGATTACTTATGCATGATTCAAGTAGCTTTTCCTTTATCTGTACTTAAATAAGCTGCTGTCCTTGTATCTCTAATGTAAGTTGACAATCAAGTTAGGGATGATGCAGCTGATTTCTTCCTATGAGTTGTATGTGGAGAGGTGAGGACAACAGGCTTAGTCACTGCCAACCAAAAGAAAATTTCTTCAGGCTGAAGGAATTAAGGAGGAGTAGCATTTTAAAGTCTTGGAGAGAGTTGGGTCCTTCTCATTTGCCATAAGCTTGTAACCCTTTGCTTGGTATCATGGGGTCCAAGAACTTAACCTTGTTCTTTAGATAATACAGAACCTTGTAAACTGGTATCCTTGTGAATTGTCTTTTGAACCTTCTGAAATGGGCAAGCTGACTTTTCTCATGAGCTTGTGTAAAATGGGAGCTTGAGGAAAAGGACACAAGCTGAAGATAAGAGCTTTGATTTCATGTAATCAGAATATTTGTTTTATGGATTAGATCATCTCAAAATGAAGAGGATTTGTTTGAAGGTAGATAAATGTACATGTCATTTATCTCTTCTTAAACTATTTCTATATTGCAAAGCTATTTTCAAACCAAAACTGACATATATCAACCCAGTACTTGTGCACAGGTCATCTTAACTTCTTTGGCTTCTCACGCCTATGGCTTCTCCAAGAAGGGAAATTCTGGCTTCTGCCGGACTCATGAGGAGCAGTCATGTGGAATGGAGTGACACCAAAGCTCTTATCCTAAGCAGTTTCAGCCCTCAAGAAAAAGGGTCTTTCTCCCATTGTCAGGCATATGAATCTGCTTTGCTTCAGTATCTCTTACAAGTAGATGGTGCCTGTTTCTAACAGTGCTGTGACAAATGTACTTTAATTTTGTAAATTGTATTAATTTAAAGACTTGTAATACTATCAATTTTGAATGATAAAGGGGATGGTAATTCTGCTTTGAGTTACATTTTATTGACATTTCAATCAGAACATATGGTGATAAATGCTGTTTTTCTTTCTTTTGCCCTTGATTTATCTAGTATCTGAAATCTGTGCTTGTCTATGGTGGGATCCTGTTGATCGCTCGATTCCTTCCATGGTGGTGGGTGAAAGGTGGTGGCATCTTTATTCCTCAGCATTCTCAATATGGTTATATTTTTATTCTTTTGGCCTAATTGCAAGATGAGTGCTAGTCACCTGTATTTCCTTTGGTGGAAATGTTTGACTTGGCTCCAGACCAGCTCTTCTTGGGTACCTGATTTGTGCTAATGTTCCTGCTCATGTTTGCAAGGCTGCTGTTGCTTACTGAAATCCTGCTGCTTTGGTTCTGAAGCAGAGAGGGCTCTATAGCCACTCTGTTTTGGGTTTGTTATGTGTGTTTTTAGGATTGAGAGCTTGAGCCTGTCTGTCTTAACATTGTCCAGGAATCTCAGTTTACATGCCAGCTGCTGGAGGATGTAGTGTTTGTATAGAGGAGTGGGAGTGAATGCAAAATACACCTGCATGTAACCCAAAACAGCGTGTCCTGAAGAAAACAAGCTTCTTGGCAACTGATGCATTTTAATTGAGAGTGCTTCTACTGTGTCTGTGTTACATTTCTTTGTTAGTCGAAGTAGTTGTCTTCTGGTTTTACTGTGTTCACTGGAAACAGTACTGCCTGTAATAAAGGGCAAATCCAGCTGTAGGAAAAAGACAACAGTTTGGAGCTGAGTCAGGAATTGAGCTACATTCTGGTTTCCTAGATGGGAAGTGGGGTTAGGTTAATGGAATTACCAGAACATACATATTTATTGCTGGGGGCTGTGACTTGGCTATTGTGCCTGCAAGGGTGTCTTGGTGCTGCTAACAAGATCTCCTTTCAACTGCTACTGTCTTTAATTGGCCTGTTTCTGCATGAATTATCTTTGCTTTCTGTCAGAAAAATAGTCTTCTTTTAGAGAGAGCTTGCCAAAGATTATTGAGAGCACCAAAATCTTCTGGACTGTGGATTTTGTAGATAGTTAGATTGAAAGGGTTTAGAAGTAAGGTCCCGACCTCCTGGGTTTCTGTACTCTGCTTGGCAGATGCCTCTATTGGCTACCTTGCAGCTTAGATCCCTTCCTCATGTCAATGTTTCCTTTAATTTAAAATGTTAATGCTGCAGCTGCCAACAGCAATTTTGCCAGATTGTAGTAAGTACTTTGCAAGATATGAAGGATTTTATTATTTCTGGGTTTATGTTTTTTTTTATTTTTTACTTTGCTTCATTCCTGTAAAATTGTCAGTGCAGGAAACCTGTACTGGTCTGCAGGATCTGAAAATGGTTTGAAATATTAGTTGCGACTCTGGAAAACCTAAAACATGATCAGTGTCTTTCTAAGTTTAGTCTTTCCCCAATAAGCTCTTTTTTTGCTAAGTTAGGACAGCAGACAGAGATTTATTGTTTACTTCCTTAGTATGGGATAAGTAGGGAAGTTGTGTTTTTTTGCTAGTGGATGTAGCTTTCCCTTAACCACATCCATGAGAGAAATGGTAAAATAAAGGAATGAACTTTTGGGGATTGGAGCCCTCAGTATTCATGGGTCACTTCCTCAGGGTATTTCACAAAAACCAAAATTCTGAATTTACACATGGGTGATCTTTGTATAAATCCTGTTTCTTTTCTAAAGGAGGACTATCCCCAAATGTTAATCATTTACCACTGTTGTGAATCCTGCATGCTTTTCTGCTTGCCTGCCTTAACACGTGTGATCTTCCAACTCATCTGTCTGCTTGGCTGTTCTGGAACATGAGAAGGTGGAATTTGAGCTGAAGGCCGTCTGACCCCTCTATGTGAACAGCAGCAATCCTTCCACTTTGTTTAGATTTGGCTCATTAAATCGAATCTTTTACATTAAACTGAAGGAATACCTTTGTTTTAGGAATTTCCTTGAGTAGTTTATGAAGTGCTTTTTTCCAAGCACTTTTTTGATATATGACTGTACTTTTTATCAGCCTCTCCTAAAACATACTGGTGAAGGACTCTAGTGCTACACAGGCAACAGTTAACAGATTGTTGTCCATTTTTCGTATATTTTAAAATTTGGCTGTTTTCCATTAATTGCATATCCCTACTGCTTTGGAGATGTTTGTGCCTTATAGTTTCCTAGCTAGGGGCTCCTGCATAGTAGTATTTTTCGAAAGACTGAATAAAGTGATGAGTGTTCTCCCTTGCACCTCTTTCTAGCTTTTGGAGGACTTCATACTAACTGTGGCGAAGAGTGGCCATAACTGTGCATAGCATTTCTGTGGATTTGATTTTAGGAACTCTAAATCTAAAGTTTAGAAGCCATTATGCATCCATATGCAAAATTAGAAAGTGAGGTCTTAGTTTGTGTCTTGACCTTTTATAAAATGGTTCTTTTCCAGCTAAATTTTTATGTTAATGCAAGTTACAGCTGCAGGCAACTTCTTCAATAGTATTAATCCCTTAGTCACCTAAATTGTGGATGATTCGTTTGCTCTACTGTTTGCTCCTGCACAGTAATGTTCATTTTTTCTGAGCTTCTATTTTCTTCTCCTTTTTTCTTTTAATTTGCTTTAGAATCTGCACTTTTCAGTCACTTTGAAAACTACTACTGCTGTAGATGTTTGCTTCAGGTGTACATTGCCAGCTGCCACTTAAACTTGTTTTCTGCAAATAAAATGTGCTGTATACTTGAGGTCTGTTCCTCGTTCACATTATTTTCTCCCATCTATAAAATGCACACAATTCTTGCTTAGTTCTGTGAACTGTTTTGAAATATGAAGTGCTTTACATTTGGGAAGTGTAAGCAACATATACATGAGAGAGCTTAACTTGTCAATTCAGACTTGTACGGAAACGTGCACGATGCTGTGCAGAAAGGGGTTTACTTGGCAGTGTCATCCTGTGCAGAAAGGGGTTTATTTGGCAGTGTCATCCTGTGCAGAAAGGGGTTTATTTGGCAGTGTCATCACGTGCACGTGTACTTGCATGCCTCTTCCCTCCAGTATTCACCTTCCAGGAATGCCCCTTTTCCTTGTCTTTTCGCATCAATCTTCTTGCCCTCACCTTTGCTTTACTTCTCCACCCTTTTCCCCCTCCGTGCCCGTTGACTAATTTTCCCCCCACCGCTCCAGGCCCCCCGATGCCGCCGGCCGCTGTCAGCGTGGTGGAGCTGCGTGGGAGGCGTGGGCCCCGCCGAGGAGCCGCGCCACGGACGGACAGAGCCCCGCGTTCGTCCACGAGCGCAACGCCAGGAACGCGGGGCTGCACGGCGCTGCCTGCGCTCTGCAGGCCACCATGACCACGCTGTGACTCGTGGGCCTGCCACGAGCAGCTCGGGACTGCTTCCCGGCAGAGGCTGGGAAATCGCCTCCTGAGCTCCCTCTGGTACAAGGACAACGGACCCGGAGCTGGCTGTAGAGGGGCAGAAGCTTTTATTACAAAGGCTCTGCAGATTGTGCTGTTGGTAGTGAGTCTTTAAAGAAAAATGACATACAGACCGGAAGCCACACATCGTTCTTACTTTAAAAACAGTATATGTCTGTCTGTCTATGCATATAGATAGATATATTTTTTAAATTGTGTTAAAGTTTTTCTTAATGACAGAAAGATCCATTTTTTTAGCTGGGTTTGAGAGCCATGCAGGAAGTCACATTTATTATAAAACTACGTATGTGACTAGTGGTTATAATATGGTTTCAAAAATCTGAGAGAAAGAGAGAATGTAACTGGCCCTCCTTTTGAACCATGATCATGTAAAAATATCTAAGATACATGGTTGATCTGAAAACCAAACTTTTTTTTTCTCAGTAAGACCTCTTTGGAGAAATATTGTTTGGAAATGGAATATAATTATTTTCAATTTTATAAGAATAAATTTAACAGAACTGTCAAAAAGGCAAAGAGTAATTTTTAAAATTATTTTTGCTTTTTACAAATTTTTCTTTCTTTTTTGCTTTTCTGGTCCAGTTGAAAAGAAACAGAAAGATTTCCTGACAAACACCAGTCCTACCATATGATTCACAAGGTTAATTGTTAAGTGGGAGGTTAAAACTCCAGCTTCATGGGTCATTGGTATTCTTGGGGGCCTTTAACAACATGAAGAGCAAATCTTTACCCTTGAACACGCTGTGTTTTCTTGTGTTTTCTGAAGTTTGTTGCTTTTAAATTGCAATATTCTTTTCCTATTAAAAAAAAGGAGGAAAAATGGTAACAGAGGGCTTTTAAAGTTAATCTATATGTAGCTTTTAGGATAAAGGAGTTATTTGAATGATTTTCAAATTATATCACTATGTTTCAAATTGCCACAAAGCCCAGAAATAAAAAACCATTATTTTCAGATATCCAGACCTGAAGAACCAAGAAGTAAGTGTCAGCCAGGATATAACTTAATATTGCCTGAGGTATTTTGGCCCCACATCTGATGGGGGAAAGAGTTTGCTAATGAAATACAAGTCTCTGTTTTACAAGACTGCTTAAAAAAAAAGTATGAGCAAGCTGTAAACTAAAGATCTGTGACACCTACCAAGATAATTGGAACAATCTCTTGTGCTCTTTTTAGTTTCAGGTTTGGAATGGTGGATGTTGTAAACTTCTGAAGTGAAGCAAACCCATTTTTTTCTTTCTTATTTATAAAGTTGCATGAGAATATGCAAATGAAAATAAGTTTTTTACCTTTACAGTATCGTATAGTGTCTGTGTAGTTGAGGGAGAAGAAAACAAGATTGCTCACACCACTTGTGACTGAGAGCTTTCTCAGTCATATTATACCTTGAATGCTGTGTGGTACATATTTATACCAATATTTGGGCCAGGCAAAAAGAAGGGGTAATGCATTAGCTACTCCCTTAACTGTGTGAGCTCCCTGAGCGTGTAATGACTTATTGATGGGTTGACAAACTTTTACATGCATTACAACCCTTCATTATTCCTATATTCATAATTATTTATGATGCTTGAACTCCTGGTATCTTTTATAAGCATTTTCCAGAGAATATTTCTTAAAATATAATGGTAGAAGTTGATTTGAAGACGTAAAGCCCAGCATTTATTACTATGCAAAGTTCAAAATATCTCTCTGTATGTGGGTAAATGCAGGTTTGTGGAAGGCTAATGCCTGTTCAGTTCCTGAGTACTGGGAGCTGACTGTGGTAGAAGCCCTACTTTTCCTGGGAAGCCTTGGACAGTTTCCCTTATGGTTGGTGTGCCAGTTCATCAGTATTTTATAAGAGGTGTCAGAAATTCTGTGCAGTGATTCAAGTTTTGTGCTTTTTGCATTCATGGTTGGGCCATTTATGAAGCCTTCCTGGTAATCTTCCTGCTGGTGCTCTGGAGAGGTTGAAGAGTCTGGGAGGCCTCAAAGGTTTTGCTGCTTTTCGGAGAACTCATGACTGCAAATTCCAGTGGCTGAGGGTCTCCCAAGTATGGCTTTCCTCTTACTGACTGTCTGTCTCAGGTGGCTCAGGAGGTGTTTCAGTGGGTCTGAAGGCAATGTGGGGTCAATTCCTACTTGAATCTTGACTTCAGAGGCTTTCTTGAGTTTATCTAAAACTCACTTCATTTCTGTGCTATCTCAGCCAGGTCTCCATCCCAGGGCACAAATGGCAGTAATGGTTTTTTACAAATTTTGACCATCTCAGTGTAAGTAGTACACAGCTTTTGGATAGTGCAAGCTTTTGGAGCACACTAGGCACTGAGTGTGCTGTTTGAATATGTCACCAGATACGAAGACTGCCCTTAGCTGTAGTAGGCAAGTTTTTGAATCAACTCTCTTGTCTGCCTAGTAAATGTTACTGTAGTAGTCATGAGGAGGAAAAGTCTAGTGTAATTATCCTAGCAATTAAGGAAGAAAATTTTCATTTTTCATGCATTTTCTCTCATATAAAAGCAGTGGGAAATTCAAGCACAAGTGTTAGTGGTGCTCTGCATCACCTTTCTGATGTGGAGTTCATAGCAGCTTATGCCAAGTTCCTTCAAACTGTCATGGTGTCAGCCACTGCATGCTGTAGGTGAAATCTGGGCTTCTTAAAATGGTGGTCATATTAAAGATTGGAGACTGTTTACAGAAAATTGTCAGAAAATAGGAAGAAAATTGTTGTCTCCATGTGAAGATTATAAAACATTTTGACTTATGTATCAACAAAGTAAGGTATTGGATTCAGTCTCACTTTCCTTGTTGCCTTAACTGGAAGAGCATCTCTTCCTGTCTATTAGTTCTAACAATTAAATCTCTGTATCCATCATTCCCTCTCTGCAATATGTGTGCTGTTTGCCTTTTCCCATTAGTGGTGCAGAGAGAGGCTGCACAGGAAGTTGGGAAATTTTCCCTATTACTTGCTTTGCTAATAGCTTTTTACTCCACTGCTTTAAGAGAATCAAGCCAGTGGCCTCAATTTGCCTCACAGCAAAGCAATTAATTGACTTTAAATGATTTGTACATTATTCGCACTAGAACAGTGATATCCTGTAATCTGACTCAGAGGTGTATATTTAATATTGAAAGAGTTCTTTGTGTGCTTGAGCTGGAGGGGAAGGAGTTTTTTCCTGCAGCCTCTGTAGTGACAACAGGGCATTGCTTCCAGGTTCCAGGGGCTGGAGGGGGGCATGAGGCACTAACCTGGTAGTGGTAAATGAGAAGCTGGTCTAAACTGTCAAGTAGAAAATGTCTCTTGTCTGTGCTTAGGGTAGGTTCTGTTCTCCTGTGGTGGGTATGGGCTTGATATCATTGTTCTCATATTTGGGACAGGACTTGCAAAAGAGACTGATAGATTTTTCTTCTTAAATCAATATTGCAGCCAAACTGTGAGGGTGACTGTTGATTGAACTGGGCAGCAGTAAAGCTGCAGTTGTGTGCACAGGCTGTCTGATGAACCATTGCATTGTGCAGCAGTGGTTTCTGTGTTTGCTGTTAGGACAGCTTTAGCTGTTCCCAAGCTTTAGAGAAATGTATGAGATTCCTGACTGTTTGCTCAACATAAGCATCATAATATCATTTTTGTTTTTATAATTTTATAATTTCCTTGTTCATTGAAAATAGAGCTCATAGGGCAAAATTAAAAGGAGACATTTCCATCAAAAACCAAGAGAGGTGAAACAAGTGATCCCGACAGGGTACAGAGTGCATGCTGTGGTTCACTTAAAACACTGACTGCTAAGGTTTCATTCATGGCTCTGCTTAAGTTAACAAAACTGAAACTGGTTCTTAGGTATGCCTGACCATAAGTGTCAGAGCAGTTCTGTCCAGTGCACCCTTCTGCCCTCTGTTCTGCTTACCAGTGTTGGGTGAAGTGCTGCACAAACAGCTTTTTGTTTGTGCAACTTCCCTTCCCGTTACTTTTCTTTTTTTCTTGTAAAAATCCTAAAGGGTACCTTAAGTTTGTTAGAAAAACTTCAAATGTTTGTTCCAAAGAGTGTATTTCATGGATAAAAACTTCCCTTCTTCTCTCTTCACTTTTTCCGCTTCTATGTGATGATACAGCAGGCAACATGGACCTGTTCTGTTAAGAAGTCTCTTATACAGATATGAAATGTTCCCTTTTTCATGTTTCTTAAGCTTGCTGAAAACCAATGTCTGTTAGTTACCTGAAACAGTTTTTCTAGATTGTGGCTGGTCAGCAGAAGACAGCTTGAAAAAAGAGATTGCATGTGTTAAAGCTTTTTTTGTTACAGGAAGAGTGGTAACATGATTGTGCATCTCTCTGCCCATCTTTCTGCCCTTGCAGCATACCTCTTGTTGATTTGCTAGACAGCACAGACTTGCCAGAAACTTGTGTGGATGATGCCGTGGGCCGTCCAGTTGTTGGCTTAGCAACAGGAGATTCAGAAGAGGCTATTAGCTGCCCTCCTCCTGGCACGAAGGAAACTGCTGCAGACAAAGCAGAGTCTGATCGTAAGCAAACTGACAGATTTTTCCATATTATGATGTGTGAGATCAGCACTGAATAATAGGTTGATATGAGATTTTTTCCTTATGAAAAATGCAGAATTGTTTTAGGAAGCTCCCTTAGATGATATATGTAAGGACAGTTTTACCTATTACTGGAACAACAGTAAGGACAGAGATACAAGGGAAAAGTCAGTTCTGCATTGGATGTGACTTTGTCCACAAATAAGTAAAATACAGCCACCTAAACAATTGACTCTGTTTGGTCACTCACTGTGAGGATGGCTGGGTAAATGAGCTGCCAGGAGTGCAGTGTTGTCATTCGGTGCACACAGTCTGCAGGCTGGAAATTTGCACCAAATCTTGAGCAAGTAGATTCCCCCATCCCTGTGCTTTTTTTGCACAACTTCAAAATTATGCAGTTAGTATTCAGGAATAACACAAGTTCCAAGGCAAATAACTCCACAGTAACATTAGGAAGATGATACCTTTTTTGTCTTTTTCAGCATTTGAAGACACATTCCTAAAACTGAAAGAGCTGGAGACAGAGCGCAGCAGCCCCGTGCCGAGTGAGCGTCCCAACGTAAACATAAACGTACAGGTAACTGGCCTTCATTCCCCTGCTAAGATCCTGGGCTTTGTTCAGATCCTTCTGAAAAGTCTTCCACTTGCCTTGCTCTGTTTGCAAGACTGCTAAGACAATGAGTGAGTAATATTGGGGGATAGCAAAGGAAATGCAAATGCTTTATGGTATATACACCTGTGTGTGACAAATGCAGTGAGATAAAGATGGGGACAGAGGTGCAAGTGTGCAGACTTGCAGCCTGGTGAGATTCTCTAAAATCAGTGGGAGTAAAAGACATAAATGCTTGAAATGTTTGTCGGTTGTCTTTATCTGTAGGTTACTACCTGCATGGTGTTGGGTAGTTCACCCTCTGTTTGGAAGGGCTGAGCTGCTTTCCTGGCATTTTTCAATTCCAAGAAGGTTGTTCTGACGTTTTGTTTTCAGTTGAGTTTGCTGATGATCCGTCCCTCCTGTTAAGTAGCCATTTTGTACCTGCTCTCTGATGTAGGTGTTGGTGCTCTGTGTTTACACAAAGAGGAATGATGTGGTTTGATTTACTGCTCTCAAATCCCTCTGAGTAAGTCAGGCTGCACTTCACAGGCAGCTGAGCCAAAGTACAAGCCTGAGTGCCCTGAACGGGGTGAGGCCTCTCTTCTCCCTCCTTCCTCTTCACTCTTTCTTCCCCAGCTTCCCTCTCTCCTCTCTCACCACCAAGAATCATTGCAGGTTTCAGTGAACAAATATATCTACAAACTGGCAAACAATTTTTTTTCCTGCCTTTGTTTTGAACTTTTTGTTGAGGTGCTGGGTTCTTTAGGTTTTTTAGTTTGCTCTTTAAGTTGGTAAATAGTGAGTTAAAGAGGTTCAAGGAAAGGATCAAAGAAATGCCAGGGCCATAGTGAAAATTAGTCTTGTTAGAAGGGATGGAGGGGGAGAATCGTCCCTTACAACAGCAATGAACTTTGATAGATTCACTGGTTATCAAACAGCTGCCCTCAGACAGAATATTCTTCTGGGTTTTTTTTATGAGCTTTAAAAAATGAAATTTAATTCTCCATTACTCTGCTTTCTCTGATGCAAAAGCTTTGGGAGATTTTTGTGTTTTGGGCAAGCAGAGAGTGAAACACCTGGCAGTGTTCTCTCTGTTTAGACTACCCTCCCTTGCAGAGAGGCCCGAGGATTTATCTAACTTTGAGCGAAGCAGCTATGATTTTTCTTGCTCCCTCAATAGTAACAGGAACCAGGTGCCAGGAGAGGTGTTTAGCAGTGTGTGTTTGAGCTAAGCCCACTCCTAAGCATTTGTTTTCCACCTCCATGTGAGAGGAGCCTGCTGCTGTGGGTGGTGCTGCAGGCTGCTTGGCTCATGTCCCCTTTAAGGGCTGCTGTCAGGGCTGCCTGGTGCACCTCTCTGCTTGGTGAGTGCATTACAAAGATTATCAGGTCTCTAAGAAGATTAGTCAGTAGACTGTAGGTCCTGTTATGCTGAAACACTGCCTCTACATAAACTAAAGCAAATGAACACAATTGATTTAAGAATATTTTAGCCTGTTGAGCTCCACTTTAGTTCAGACAGAGAGGGGAAAAACATTTAATTGATTCATTGAAGAGAATGGCCTGAACCTGTTTCAGATGTTTTTAAATCATGGCTGATTTATAATAAGCAAGCTAAGATTCCTGTAATGAGCTAATCTAACAAACAGCTGCCAATACAGAACAGTCACAGTCATCCAGCTGCTGTCACATAAGGTGCTGAGTAACTTCAGAGGTTATAGATACTGGGAGGACAGTAATCTGATTAGAGAGCAAGAACATTTGCATAACAGAGAATTATGGATCAACAGTATGCCAGTAGGTGGTAAAACACAGTTCAGCTTTCAAGAAGGAAGTGCAAATTATATTAGGAAAATGTAAGAGTAGATCATTGGAGGGTTTTTTAGGGTAGAAGAGATAGAATAAAACTTTTCTACCTATGATGTAGCTTACCAAGAAGTCACTTGAGAGTGTTTGTTTAAAAAAGATGGACGAAGATTAGAGACTCTCTGCATGCTTGAAATTCCCAATGCTTCAGATTGCAAAGACATGTAGGTTACAGTAGCACCAAAGAGCACACCCTTCAGAGAGGAAGGTTAATGGTTTGGAAACCAGTCCTGGAAAGAGTGACCTAAAAGTCACTATAAAAAATACTGTTTCCTGCCTTTGAAGGCTGCTTTAGAAAACATAGAAGCTTTCATTTATGGTGTTTGTTATAAAATGTACCTGTGGGCTCTACTCCTGTACTTACTTTTCTTCTTAATCTGTTTGTAAAAGAAGTCTTTGTGCTATCCTCCTCTGGCAGAATTGCATGGGACTGCAATATATCCGCTGAAACCTTGAAATAAGTTTAGATCCTGGAGCTTGCTGTTATTTCGGAGGGAATGCAGTACTGCAGCATTCTCTCTGAACGTGTGTGATTCAAAATTTCAGCACATGTAGAAACTGTTGCAGTACGTAAGAGGTTTGGTAAAATGCTTTGGTTTGGGGGAAGGTGTTATCTTTCTACTCATGAAGGCAGAGCTGCATCCTGAACTTCATGACACTGTTATATGCCAACTCACTTCAGCTTTGTTAATTAAAAATCTTTAACTGTTTTCCATCAGGGGATAGAGATAGCCTATCAGTCATCTTTATGTAATTCTCTACTTGCAATCAATCAATCCTGATTGATTCCTTTGATAGGGAAATATTTATCTAGCTACCCCTGTTCTTCTAGAGAAAAAGAGGAAGCGAGGGAATGAACGGCTTCATTCTTCTCTGCTGCTCACTGCCAAAATCTTTTGGGATGGAAGAATGCCACTTTGTCCTTTCCCAGCTTTCAGTAGTGCAGTGACCAGATCTGACAAAGAGAGCAAATAGCTTTAAATACAGCAACGCTCTGCTTTCATCAGCTTCTGAAGGGAAATGGACAAAAAAGCTTCACCCTGTTTGCCCATCTTCAAAGTCTGCTCCTGAGTCAGAAATGCAAGGACATGAGGGTTTACTTTCTCTGAATTGGTTGTGATCTGTAGATACATGGAAGTTGGTTCAAAATGTACCTGTATTAGGCTCCATCTTCCTGCTGAAAGTGATTTTTAGCGGCACTGGGAGCAGAACTCAAAAGCACAAAGGGTTGGGATCACGTGCCTTGTTACTGCCTTTAATCTTTCCTTGCCTTTTTGCATCACTGCCTAGCTCCATGTTTTGATTGAAGAACACAGTACAAGGGTAGTTTGTCTTGTCCATGGAAACAACAAACATTCCTAATGAGCTGGAATAATGACAAACCCCAGCAGCTTTACCGTTTTGTGTGAACAGCTGAAATGTCTTGTAAATTAGACATCTGGAGGCGTTGGCAGGTGCTGGATGCTTTTCCCTCTAGCTACATGCTTTTTGCTTTAAAAAAAACCTGTAAGACACCTATGCTTTTTTCAAGTGCAAAATGGGATTGAAAAAAATGGATCATTAATATTGAGGGAAGTACTTCCTTGGTGGTATGAAATTTATGCTGTATTAAATTAAAATATTCTGTAATAGTACTAAGCTTTTTCAAAAGTAGGGAGTCTAATTGTTAATAGACTAGAGTGACCTATTTAAATTGATTTTTCAGGTGGTGGAAGCTGAGAGGAAGTTAAACAATAAAATGTACTTCTAGCACCAGTGTACTGATGTGCTCAGTTAAAATGATCAGATTTGCTGTATTAGTGGAATAATGCATTCAAAATGCTGTGCAGGTAGTGTCACACATGGCATCTGCTTCAGTGAGGTCCAGTGTAATGACTTAAAGATTATCACAGTTGGGTGCTGCAGCTGTACAAATAATAATTATTTAATTGTAATTATTCCTTTTGGCAATTCCAGCAGCCTCTCTAAAATAAAAGTACTTAAAAGTACTGTTGATCCTCATAGCTTTTTATGTTGACAGTGACCCTTGGATATTTTGTGAAGTTCATTGCTGACTGGGTCAAAATTTGAAAATGGATTCTCCTTTAGATAGTTTCCTAAGATCCTATTTGGATATCCCAAAGGATGATTTAGAGGGAGACAGAAAAAGTAAGTGTTTTTCCCCCTCTCTAAAGATCAAATAACTACAAGTTCTCAGCAGTGTCTCCAGGGAATGTAGAAATCTGAGAGTGGATGGAGAGCTATGGGGGGACAGGTGTTCACCTCTTTTTAACTCCTCTGCTCTGCTCTCTGTTTGCAATGGGCTTCATTCCTGCTGGGCACGCTGCAGTTGGTGCAGGTGGGAGTGCAGGAGTGTCCCTGCTCCGGGCAGTCCTGCAGCACTTGCCTCCTGGGAACAGCCTGCCCTAGACCGTGGCATATGGTGAGGAAAGCAGGACTCTGTCTCCCCCTGCTGAGTCATACCCTCAGAAGGAAGGTCACAGAGTTTACTTTTCATTCAGCTAATTAACTTCTGCCACTAATCAAATAGCAATTAGTAGATTGAATGCTTAATTAACATTTTATAATTAAGAAATGAAATTCTCATAATGAAATATACTGCAGTGAAAGGTATCTCATTCTTACTTCTCTTCACTATGTATCTGGCTGCCATTTTGCTCTGATATAATCAGTGGTGGGAGAGGTAGTTAGTAGCACATTAATTAAACTCTTGGTCTAACTTATAAGTGGATTTTAAATTAAAAATCTTCCCAACTTGCATTTGAGAGTAAATGATCAACTTTTACTTAGGCTACACTGACATGATATAATGGCTGTTATATTGATCTCCTCTCAGTAAACTAGGCTGCAGTTTTAGGATGCACTTCATTTCTTGCACACTGTATTTTTAGCACAGGAGTTTGCATATCCATATTCAAGCATTGTGCTTTTTTTTCCTTTATGTGTTGCTTGACATTACAACTGAGTTCCAAAATAAAGGAAAAAATTGCTTTTTCGTTTCAGTATGAATCTGCTGACTCTCCTTTGTCTTCAGAGTCTTGTTGTTATTTAGAGATGTTGATAAACTTCAGCCTAGACTTGTCCGTATGCAAACTGCTTCTGATAAAGATGTTTTCATGTCTAGGATGAAGTGGTGAAGTTGACAGATAAATGTCTTAACAATGCAATCGAGAGCCCAATCGTAGCAGCAAAGTGGCTTCCAGCAGATCTCAAAAGCAATATCCTGAAGGCCCAGGCAGAAGCAGGGCACAAGGTAAATACTCGACTGAGCAGAGCTGTGACACTCTCAAATGTTTTATTTCTCTTCAATTGCCTGGTGTTGGAGAAGGTGCCTTGCAGATAAGGGCGTTCCAAGAGCCTTGCCCAAGGCAGCGACAGAGGGCTTCTCACAGTGATAATGGTTCCATACTGGAAGGGTTGCCCAAGGAGGAATTTCTGTCCTTGATGGTACTCAGCAGGTAACAGGACAAGACCCTGTGCAAGCCCTGGTTTGAGAGGTCATTGAGACAGGTAACCTCCAAAGGTTGCCTTCTAATCAAGCAATTATTCTGTCACTGAGACTGGGCTTCTTGCATGTTGTAGTAGATTTCTTAGCAAATAACAGTATTTTATTGGGTTTTGTTGGTGAACTATTTTTATTCCTGCACTGAAGTTGTCATATGGAATTGATGTTCTAAGTCCCTGAGCTGTAGATAAACAGCACTTTTTTGTGTGGGGATAGAGACACTCAGCTCTACTGTGAATCTCAGAACTGACACAAGATGGAAACAGGTATCAGAAATTTATGTCTCTGTTCATTTCTTCCTCTCAGGTTGGAAAAGATGACAGCATGACAGGTGTCAAGAATTCCAATATTCAGGAGGCTGCTGCCAGGTAGTGAATAGATTTGTAAGAAACATGTGGTGTAGTTGCCTCACTACAGAACTGAGAATCTGCAGTTTAGTGTGGTCTGCCAGTGGCTCGATCGCCATTGCATTTTACCTTGCATAGGGTACCTTAACCTCATGAGTGTGAAGTGGTTTTGAGATGAAAACTAGATGAAAACAAAATTTTAACTCCTAAGTTTTATTATATACATTCTAATACAGGTGCTCTTTATTCTCCCATACCTGATGACCATTGTTACAACAGTAATTTCAATCACTAATTATTTCTGAAATGTGAACATCTTCAGTGTGGGGAGGGGATGGGTATGTTCACAGTAGGTGTTTTCTAGTGGAGGAAAAAAAATGTATACAAACCCCTGCAGTGACAATTTCCTGAGAATTACTAAATATGACATGATTGCGGAGTCCAGTGGGATTGCAAGCATTGAAAAATTTGAAAGATTACAACATCTAACTTCTTGACCATTTGTGAAGATGCATGTGTGGCAGACCTCAAAGAGCAGAGGGTGATACTGTAAACATATAAATAAAATGTACATTAGCAGTCCCAAAACTGTGTTGTAACAAGTGATTCATGAAGAGCTTTCCATGGAAGGTTGTACCTGTTTTCTGTTTTTGTTTTTTGTTGGTTTGTGCCAGGAACCTTATCCTGTCAGGCAAATCACAGAGCAGTCCTCCAGCAACCAGTCCAGTATTTCAAGATTCAAGAGAGCTGCTGAGAGCCATCCCTGCTTCAAACGCCTTTGTTCCGTAAGTGATTCTGGAGAAACATGTTCCTGGGGTAAAGGGACCGCCTGGAGGTTATGATGAAAAGGCCTGAAAAGATGAGGAACAGCTGCTGAGCATTTAGGCTACATCTAAGCAGGTTTAGGGATGCATTTTTAATTACCGTTGCAGCAGTTAATCAGTAGGCCGGGCCTCGGGGTGAGTATCCTTGCAAGTAGTGAGGGAATCTCTCATCTTCTGAAGGGACTGAGGTTCCTGACATCCTGCTGCCCCTGGCTCTAAGGAGGAAGATAAGAGGATGACAGGAATGGCTTCAGGCAAATTAGAGACAGGGGCTGAAGAAACTCCTTTGAGATAGGAGACATCGATACTGTTGGGTCTAGACACAGCTGTAGCTGGAACTATGGGAGAGAGCAGTAATCTGTGGAGGTAGTTGGAAAGCATTTACATTAACATACAAACACCAGTCTTTGTCTGCCTTCGTGGAACTGGTGTCAAGGTTTTGAGCCGTCTGGGATGCAGCCCTGTTCCCTGCTATCCAGGCAGGTGCTAATGAGGATGTTTTCCCCTTTCAGAAATACCTTGAATGAGGACAATGCTGACTCTAACCATGAGGACCTGCTAATTCCAGCTAATCTGGCTCCAACTGAGGAGGCTGCTGTTTCAAAGGTATCACCACCTGCCAGCCTGGAAGGTTTCTGTGTCACATTCTGTGCTCCTGGTGCCTCCAGGCAAGCCCAGCAGACCTTGCTGCATGCCTCTCATAGCTCTGTGAATGCCAGGCGCTGGGGAATGCCAGAGAGTGCTTTCTGAAGCAGGCAGGGACACTGCACAGATCTTTCCAAAAGCCATTTCTGCGTGTCCTTTCCAGTTCTTGGCGTAACTTTTGTTTTTCTAATCTGCTTGTTTTTCTCACACCGGACGGAGCCCCTTACATCCCAACGATTTCATGCTCCCGTAAGGAGATGGTAGGGATGAAATTCTGACATAGGCAATTCCCATCAAAAGAACCACAGAAGGAAAAGTTTAAATTTAGATGTTCATTTGTTATATTCTAGTTACCTTAAGGTAATTTTTAACTGGACTCCATGAAGAGTTTAATTCGGGGATTATTCTTTTGTCCTTCTCCAAAAGAAAAGCAGAGTCCAATAGCATTGGGCCTGTGCTGCCTTTACTTGAGCAGACTGACAGGTTGTTCTGGATGACCAAACACACCCTGCCCTGTAGCTGTTGGGCCTCTAAACCAGTATTATGTAGTTGATCCCACTGAATAATCATAAATTTCATCGAGTTCAAACACCCCACTCCAGACCTTGCTGACCTTTCAAATGGTGCAGTACCCCACCTTTGCAGAGGGGAAGGGATAGTTTCACTGCTTGCTTACAGTGGCAATGATGTTGTTTCCAGTACATTAGTGAGAATAAGGGAAATCAAAAGGCTATTAAAAAGGATCAAATGGAAAGACATGAAAAAATAGGCCTGATAAAAAGTGGTGTTCATTAAAGATACTGGCCTGTAACTCAGGATGCCACTAGAGTATTCGGTAGACCTATGTGGTTACTACTGGGAATTCAATTCAAAACTGATTTATTCCATAGAGCACTCCAGATGACCAGGACGTTTCCTTAACATCACTGACAGAGAATCTAATTGACTTTACAGAAGCCACACCTCGGGTAAATGTATTTCAAACCCAAACCTTTTCCTTCGCACGTAACAGTGATTTTTACTCATGGACTCTCCTCTGGCTTTAGTGTCTGTCTGCCAGGCTTGGATCTGTGGCAGTGGAAAGAAGTGATGGACAGGGATCACTACTCACATGGTCCCCACCTGCAGGGTGTAGAGGTGTAGACTTGACAGCTTTGCAGGGGAAATGAAGGAACCTGAAGAGTGAACCTGTATGTGTGCCACAGGAAGTTCTAGTACTGTTTTAGTAGAGCTGCAAGTGCCAGCCTGCTTCTCACACTTTTGGGGATACATAAGAGTTCAGTAATACGTAATTCAGAAATTATATTTTGAAGATGTACATGTGTATATGTCTGTGTATATATAGATATGCACACAAATACTTGAATAGTAAACTTGTAATACTAACCAAGCCTTTTATATAGATAAAAAGAAATCTCTTATAATCTATGCTGGCAAAAATGAGTTACATTGTATGCACCAAGAGAAAGGGGAAAGAAGGAGGGCGTTTAAATTATTCACAGGAGTGTGCTCTGGGTTAAGGTTGTCCACAAAGCACTAAAAGATTATGGATTCTTTCCTTTGGAAGGGAGCACTGAGTTGAAACTGCTCCCAGTGAGTGTCTGGCTCTGTGCTCTATGGGTGCCACATCTCCAGCTAATCACTAGCGTGATTCAAAGGCTAACGAGGGGCAAATATCTGAGATTGTTTTGGGGGAGGTGTTATTTTGGGAGGTATGCTATTTTGACAACGTTTATTAACTGCTTTCAACCTTTTAATTGAGTTTTTGTTTGCTTTTTTGTAGGTGTCTTCTCACCCTATTGTAACACCGAGGTGGATAGTGCCAGTGAGTTACTTGACCTTTTCTTAAAGAAAAAAGCGAAAGTTTTTGTCATGATTAAGAAACAGGAGTTCAAGTTAAATAATAAAATATAATAGTTTCTAATAGTTTGAAGGTCTATAAAGTAATGTACCAGAGCAAAAACAAAGCAAACTAATTCAGCTGGAGTAAATCAGACAACATAACCTGTTAATAGTTAAACTTCATTTTTGTTGTATTGTACTGGAGGTAAATGCCATAAAATTTCTTAAAGAATTTGTATTTAGTAAAGCCCAGGCTGGAGTTTAGTGAATCCTATTTTTGCCATTTATACGTAAATCATATTGAAAAGTTAGCTTGTCTTGTCCTGGCTGGTGTTTGAGTTTCTTGTTTCATTCTTCCCCATTCAGACTGGACTGATTTCCAACGGGCCTTTGGGAAATAATGTTGCCTTATCTTTGAAGGCAGTGAAAGGCAGCACGGAGACCCTGCTGTCCTCAGCCGGGCTGACGCCATCCCAGCAGGTACCCGAAGTGAGGTGAGGCCTTCTCAGCTCACTCCACAAGTCTGTGTGGGCACTCTTACTGCTTCCACTGACACAGTTACAGCGGCCAGTTAGACACAATGCCTTGTTCTGCTGTGCTGATAAACTGTAGCTCTGTCTCAGTTTATAGCATTTCAAGTATGACAAATAAATGGATGTGTGTATGTTATAATTTCACTTCAGTTCCTTATCTGCTCACATGTTCTAATGCTAGACTAAAGTTATGATACAGAGAAATTTCCTGCGAAATCTCTTTACAGTGTTACAGTACCTGCCAGAGGATTGGTGGGGGTGGAGAGAGATGCCCCCCCAGTTAATTCCAAGCTGTAAGGATGTCAGAAACCCCAACTGCCTTTTCCCTTGCTGTTCCATTCTGCCATGCTGATGAGGCAGAATGATGGCAGTGACAACCAGGCCTTGCAGTGACCATCTTTAAATGATGGCAGTGGTGCTACTGCTGCGTTGTTTAAATTTCGTCCTGTTTGCTCTGCTGCAGTTGTCCATTAGAAAGGTTTGTCTGTTGGTCTCATTAAGTTACAAGGGGAACGGCCATGAAAACTCTTTGAAGCAATACTCCTCTTTTGTAATCTATCATGGCAGATCTTTTTGGAGGAGTGTATTTACAGAGCCTTATTTTTTTTCCTCCCTTTTAGCCCAGTTACTGAGGATGCTACAATAAGAACAAAATGTTTACTCACCACTGAACTCTAGAAGAAGGAGTCTCTGAAACTCTCACCTTGTAAAAACTCAAATCTTCTAACATATCTCCAAGGGATCCTTCCAAAAGACTTGCTTGGGATCAAACTCGTGCTTAACAGGAGTCAAACAGCCAGCTGGTTTGCCAGGATCCAGGAAGAGACTTTTCTCCATTTTTCACAATCTAACTGGAACTGCAGCCTGAGCTGGGGTATAAAACCACATGCACATTTGATCATCTCCTTTGGGAGGAGCGAAATGTCACACTGGAGCTAGTTCTGAACTGAGGAGAAGAAGACAGTTGTGTTCTGCTCGTGCTGGGTTGATTGTTCCTCACCCTGAGCTGCCCTGGTGCTGGAAGGTGTCGCAGAGCTGTGGGGTGTGAGCTGGGGCCCTGATGGCTGCGGAATAATGAACGTCGCAGCGATGAGGAGAGCTCGCAGGGCCACCTCGTGGCCGTGCCCTGCACAGGGCTCTCCGTGGTGGTCACTGTCCCTCCCGTACAGCCAAGGACATTTTTTCTGTGTCATTATTCTCTTTGGTTTTCCTTCGTTTCACCAACACATACTCTCCTTTTTGGCCTTAACCCCCTTAATAATCTTTGCACGCCCTGTTACAGTACCTGGAAAGCATGAAAATCTAGTCCATCAGTGACCAGCTATGTAGACTGGATTTGAGCTGCTGCTCACTGCAACCAGGAAAATGCAAATTACCTGCCAAACAGCTTGTAGCATTAGCAGAATACATATTATACTGATAATTTCATTTCCTACATGATTCAAGTACATGCATTTTAGACTAGAGATCTGTATGTTTTAAAAGCCAAAGCAGTGAAGGTGTGAGTGCAGCTTGCTTCAGGAATTGCTTATTGATTAGTATTGTTGTCTTCTAGGACTAGAAAGGAAAATAATTTTCTTGTTTCTCTTCATGCTGTTTCTGGGTATTTTTTCCAGATGCTGTGCTTAAGGAATACTTACCAGGTATTTTTGCAGCATGAGGGTATAACTGGATCAGTTTTTAACACCACTTTGAATCCTGTTCCAAGTGTCATCTAACAGTTGTATGTAGAACAAATAATAGAAAGACTAGGGTGAAAATAGGAAAAAAGGATGAAAAATTCCTGTAAGCAATTCAGTTCTCTGTAGAAGGAAGATAAGAGCACCCACTGCACAGAGCAGGTGAAGGTCTTCGGGTGCTCAGATGAAGTTTGGGGTACAGTGCATGCAGCTCAGAGATCATTTGAGCTCTGGGCAGCAGTGTCATCACGTGGACCCTGGTGATATAGCCTGTGTAAAAAGTAATGCAGAGTCAGAGGGAGCAGAAACAAAGATGATGAATCCCACATCTAGCAGGGAAGCACAGATGGAACAACTGTGATCTTTCTTTCTGAGGAAGAAGTTTGAACATGTGACTGGGGTTGGAGGGCATTTTCTACATAGTGCTGCTGTTTGTAGATACTTACATGCATGTGGTTCTTAGAAACAATCTTAAATGTGAAAATTAGTTCTGGATCCTGTATGCACAACTTCATTTCTGCCCATTGGCTGTGTGCATGTGTCTCAGTGTTAACAAAGGTTTGGACCAAACCACTATGGGTTGTGCAAGTAAGCTGGGCCCAGTGAGGCTGCTGCATTCAGACCAAGGTGTTCATGGTGCTGTTGCTCTCGTGCTCTTCTTTGCAAGATGCTGAATGAGTGTTCAGGGAGAAGCTACGTGGATTTTATGTGACCCACTGCCACTTCTCAAAACCCCTGGGGCCTTAAAACAGGGATGTAGGGACCAGAGAAAGCTCCTAGGACTGACGTACCAGAGTGACTCTGCAGGCAGTGATTTGCAGCCATTGCCTCAAGAACCAGGATTTCAGGATTAGTGGCAGGTGCTGCAGGTGCCTTTCCAGCCAGCACCAGAGCAGCACGCGGGCAGGTCCTGCTCCCACGCTGATGGATGAGTGGAGCCACTGCCCCAGCCAGGCACAGCATTCCTGCTCCCAGCCCTTCAGCTCTCTCATTGCTTCCATACTTCATACTTCCAGTTGAGTATTGGCTTTCTTTATACTTTTAAGTCTGAGCCTTTCTGCTTATTAAAACGTAGAAGATTCCTGATTCGAATATCAAATGTCTTAGTCTGGATTAATAATGCAGTTGCCAGCAAAGTTCCTGCAGGAAAAGGGAAGCAATGGCTGCAACAGTCTGCTTTCTGCACAAAGCCAGGACTGTGTGTGGAAACTTGGCACTTGCTATTCATCTGTTTGCTCAGCAGCTGAGCTGGCATTCACCAGCTACATGTGTTGGGTTTGTAAATAGACAGAATGCAGTAGCATTTTCTTAGGCATGTTTGATATTTGGCTCTTCCCGTTGGGTTCAGGAGCTCTGCGAACTGTCAGCTTGAATCCCTCCCAAAACTGGAATAACAGAAGTTTACAGTTTTCCAGCACTGTGTGTTGAATACCATCCTTAGATTCCTCCCAAGCCATCACAGCAAATAACAAGTAAATAGCGTGTGGTGAGTGTGTCCCCTGAAATCTAAATGGTTCCAAATAACCAACTGTTATTCCAGTATGGTCATGATAGCAGTGTTTGAAGGGGAATGTTGTAATTACACACATGTACACACAGAGAAACTTCAAAGGGGCGAGGCTTTCCTCAATTTTCAGAGGACTGATATTTGAAACTTCACATAAAAATGCAAACATTTCAACTGGTAAAGTGGGAACTTGCAATATCTTATAGATTTAGGGCTGCAAACCCAACTCTTCCCAGCAAAATCTGATACTTGGAGCAACTATTCACTGAATTTACCTTGATGTAGCTTACTTATCTAACCAAATCATTGCTTATGTAGGGAGCCTGGTGAGACCAAGGTGACACAGTTTGTGATCTGAACATCCTGCAGTTTGGCATCACTGTTCTGGTTTGCAGCTAGAAGTACTGTGTTCCAACATGACTGCCTAACAGGTAATATAGTATTCCTCATCACCTGCATTTTATCAAACACAAATAGGGATAATAGTTCCTACAGTTGGTGTTATGAAGTATCAGTTAATGCCTGTGTGCTACTGAGAAAAAAGGATTTTCCTGGCATTGCTATACTATTGATTGATTTGCTATAGGGTCCAAGCATGTTCTTAAAGTCTATTTTTTGGTATTTATTTAAAGAGATTTATAAATAAAGCTCTTGTGTGAATCTGGTGTCAGGATGTTGGCAGGTCTGCCAACCACTGAAAAGCCGTAAGAGTTGACAAGAATGAATGAATGCTAAGTGATTGCATCTGAAAGTAAAAGTGATTTTACTCCAGTCGCATTCTGGGATTGGAGGAAAAAGTTTTATAGAAATCTTGGTGTTTATAATAACAGCATCCCTGCCCTTGTCTCAGACTGATTAACCTGAGAGAGATGCATTTCAGTCTCACCCATTTAAGACCATCAGAGTCTGCATGTGCTGCGTGCATTTGCAGGCTTAGGAAATGGGCATTAAAATGTGGGAGTTGAGGCTTTCTTACACCAGAATTAAGGGAATCTCTTCTTTAGTTCAGTGGTAATATAGTTTAATATTAGGTAATTTACAGGACATAAATTACCTACTTACCTGTTAATCAGTCATGGTTAATGAATTAGCTTGAATGTATTTGATTTTAACATTAAATTTTTCTTGTACTTTGTCGAAGACAGACAGCTATGTAAGACAATTTTGGACAATTTTTTGGACACAACTTCGGCAAGAAAATTTGCAGCCCTGTAAGAGCAGCTCGGGTGAACAGTGCAGCTATGTGTGGGTCTCTATACAAACTGTTTGCAGTCCTTGCCTGCTCTCCCTTTGTCTGCACCCTGCTCCTTCCTTCTCGTTTCATGAAGCAAAGACATACTGGTGGGATGAGTGTGTCCTTCACAAACAGCACTGGATGTATTTTTCACATTGTGAACGTATTCTGGTACAACCCAAATCTACTGGTGAGGTGATAGCAGCTAGCAGCCAGCTAGCATTTAAAGCTCTGTCTGGGCACATAGTGTTTCTGCGTTTAGGAAGCTGTAGTATCTATATACATATATATATATATGTAGCTGTTAGACACTTAATGTCACAGCTTTCAAATGCAGCAGGACAATCATAACTTTTCAACCAAAAGATAGACCAATATATACTGATGGCCTTCCAGTGACACAGGGGTGATCCGGGTGTGTTTGCTCCGGGTGTTGGCACCACAGACGGGTGCAGGGCCCTCCCCACAGCACTGGGCAGAGGCAGAGCTGCAGTGGCTCCGGGCAGTGCTGGGCAGAGGCAGAGCTGCAGTGGCTCCGGGCAGTGCTGGGCAGAGGCAGAGCTGCAGTGGCTCCGGGCAGTGCTGCCAGGGATGCAGGTGCTCAGCACAGCCCCTTAAAGCCAGGGCCCGGCTCGGTGTCACGGGTGGCTCTGTGTTGCTGCTGGCCTGAGGAGCAGGCACTGCCGGCAGTGCTGCCACACCCGCGGGGCCGGGAGCCACGGGATTCTCCTGCAGAATTCACTTCCTTTTGACTGCTTGGCTTGAGCACTCTGCTCCACAAACACACACACCACCCCTACCTATATAACTGGACAAACTTATTTTTAAAGTATATGAGAGTATTTTTTTAGCTAGATTTGTTTTGTTAAAGCCGCACTAACTACTGTATTTTTACTTTTTATATGTAAAGCTTGGCAATAGCTCTCAATGTATAATTTATTTGTTGGGTTTTTTATAAAATGAAGTGCACCCTCTTGCTTCTGTTTCACAACACTGGTGACATATGAACTGTCTTAGGCACTGCACTGAGATCTGTATTGAAACTGTACATGGGAACAAGTAGATCTGTAGTCCACTCAACCCAGTCTTGGAATGTTTGTACTGTAGTTTTGTCTTAAATACACCATGTCAGTGCAAAAGTCTTGCAGAGTCATCTTTGGGACCCCAGCTCGTGGCACAGCACTCAGAGGTGGGTCAGCTGGGGCTTGGGACACTGGGTTGCTGCTCTGAACTGAGCCTGTTGTCAGTTAAAGCGTAACTTAGGACAGCACCAAAGCTTGCAGGTAGATGCTAAAGAATCAAATGCCTTTTTTCCAACAGAGTTGAGATTGTCCAGGAGGATTGTCAGGTGTCCAGTGCCTTTGAAAACCAGTCCTGAGGCGTGTGCCCAGAAGGGGAGCCCGAGCTGCCCGGTGTGGTTCCAGTGCAGGCCAGTTATCCAAGCACCCTCACTCTTGTCTCCAGCAGGGGACTGGGCTGTGTTCTCAAGTGCAGCAGCACTAGTGATTGTTCAAAGGGAACTGTTTACTACCGAGCCCTGACTTCGGGTAAATGCTGAAGATGGCAGCAAAGGGCAACCCTTTGATCATCTTTGTTTCAAAGTATCAAAAGGAAGAGAAATTACTCCATCCTAATGGTTAAGCTCATAGGAAGTAATTTCTCTTGTGGCATAATTTGTTGTGTGAGCAAACTGTGATCCCACTGATAAATCACTGAATTGTTCTTCAAATCCAGTTACAACTCAAAACAATGAAACCTTTAGGTGTTTCTATTATTAACTGAAAAAACCTTCTTTGAATATCTGCACTTTAGAAGAAAATATTTCTGCCATTCATACATTTTAATGTTTAGAAACAGAATGTCAGTTAAAACAATGAGTTTGTTGAGATGTTTAGTGCTGATCAGTTTGTTCTCTTATGTACAATTTATGATACAACAGCACATCTTATGTCTCAGCTGAGGTTGCCAAGAATGCTGCATCCTTTTTCTTTTGTTCTATGGACTGAATTTCTGTGAGCGTATCAGGTATGTGCAAGGTTCCCTCCTTTTCAGAGACATTCTGAACAGCCAACTTCAGTGGCAGCCCCTTCAGTCCCAGCCAAAAATGGTGTGTTTTGTTTTGTTTCTAAATATTTGCCACTAGCTGGAGTAATTCCATTCATTATTTCATGCAGGCCACCACCAAGCTTTCAGATGGCAGCAGCTTTTTGTCCCTTGCTTGGGCCTGGATGAATTCTTATTAACTGCTACAGTTATGGAGAAATATCATAAGCACATCCACAAAGGCTGTTTTCTGCCTCTCTGAAAAGGTGCCTGCAGTGGGAAAAGAGGAGTGAGGTGGTCTGAGAACCCTTTTGGTGTAGCTGATAGCACTGGCTGAGGTTTGAAAGGGGATGTGACCCAGGAAGTGTCACAGTGGTGTGAGCAAGGATTGTGTCCCTAAGTCTGGACACTGGAGGGTACCTGAAATATGGGTTGTGCATGCCCAGAGTGGACTGAGGTGTCAGGCACTCCTGTGGGCATCTGTGGGGTGCAGTCACTTCGATTCCCAACGCCCCTGCCTTCCAGCCTGAGCTCACTCTTACTGTTTGAAGACCAGGGAATGGACCTGGGGAGAAAGAGCCTCCAGTGGCTTCAGCAAAGCTGCTGTAGCACAGAGCCCCACTTCAGGAACAGGGCTCTCTCCCCTTGCATGGCATTGCTGGGGCCAACTCCGCTCAGCCTCCCGTGAGCCAGCCCGGAGCCCCCATCCCTGCAGCCAGGCCTTTCCCCAGCCCCTGCTCTCCTCCCTGTGTCCTGCACAGGGCAGGGAACAGCAGGGCCCTTAGGGCCAGCTCGAGAGGTTTGGCATCCCTTAGGTGACGGAGTGGGTGTGTTGCTGCCAGTGCTGTGGCCCCACCTGACCTGGCACACGGGCAGAGCCCAGGGGAGGGAACAGGGGAGATGGGCTCATTCCAAGCTGCTTTTCCTGCCCGTGCCAAGCCATTGCCTTTGGGCTGGCTTGTGTCCCGCCTGCGCTGGCTCCGAGTAAATGTTAAACCCTTCGTGGGGCTGCCAAAGGGAAGAGAGTTTGAGGGGGCAGGAAGAAAGGAATGACAGAGGCTGGATGGCATTTTCCTGGGGCTCTTGCACATCCCCAGGATACTGCTACCTGCCAGGAGGCCTTCGCGTGACTTGGAAAAATCACTGGTTTATTGTTGCCCTTTCCAGTTAAATTTCCTTCCCTTGTCAATCCTAGATAAAAGGCTGTATGTTACAGCAGCTCTCAGGATAAAGCCAAAACAGACATGTCAGTCAGCACGAGGAAAACAAGCTGCTGATTTGAGACTGCAGTGCTGAGTACGTGCTCAGCTCAGTCGCTGTATTGATGTCCCTTCCAAACAAACCTCCTCAAACTGGGAAATTCTTGTTCTTGGAGGACAAATTCAAAGCCTGGGCAGCCCTCGAAGCTGGCTGAAGTGCAGGGAAGTGACCGGGGCTTGCAGAATCCTGTTCCTTCGTCAGAAAGGTAAGGTCTTTGTTCAGTTAGAAAATACAAACACATATTTTAGACTCATAAAGGTGAACATGAGCACACAGTGATAGGAAACGGAGCAGGCTTTATTCACATGGCAGTGTACAATCCTCTCTGTTTTCAGGTAAGGGTCATGGATGGTCCCAATAACTCTTAGGTAGCTTTTGCAAATCCATCCATAATTTTCTTACTGAATTCATGTGACAGTTACTTGTGAAGAGATGATGAAAGTATCTCTAAATATTCTTGAAATCTTTAAATTACTTAAAAGTCATTATTCCTATGAAACTGTTCAAATATTTGGTATTATTAACTTACACTTTCAGGTAATTTCAGATACCAGCAGCTCTTACAGACAGCTGATGAATGTTCTGTCAGAAGGCTGGTATTTAGTAACTTCTATGGAAATAAATGCTTTGAATACTGGACAATATTACCTTGCAAACAAGCACTTTTTCTTTTCAGCAAAGAAAAACCATATATGAACTCAGAACTTAGTACTACAGAGGGGAAATGTGTAACAAGTACTACATAGGGTGATAAAAGAGAGATGGAGTTGGAAAAGCAGAAATCTCTTTAGGGCTAAAACATGAGTTACCAGTCAAAACAGCCCATGTTTTGTGACATTCTGTCAAGCCCTCCTCTTTCTGTTCCCTCCCCACCCCGCTGTGGGAAATCAAACCCTTTTGATTCTATGTTCAGTCATTAAGGCCAACACTTATTTGGCACATCCTTTGTTCTCACAGGTCTAATGCCCTTCCTCTGGTCCTTGCTGATGATTTCCAGGGCCCACTCATTGTTTCACTTCCTCAAGGTTATATACAATGCTTGAATATCTTCTAGAATTCAGTTGCTGATTTGTCTGTTGGGTTCCTTTGTCGTAGGCCATCTCATGTTGCAAATATATTGTGCAAAGAACACTCAAGAATTTAAAATCTTAGAGAACATTCCTGTTAAGACTAATCAAATCCCTCAAATGTGACTGTATTTCTCTCTTATGCCAGTGCAAAATGAGCAAGCTTTGCCCCTGAAATGGCATCTTGTGGAGCCAGTATGGGTTAGTGCAGTTCTGATTTTCAAGGCAGCACTGGCCATTGCAATTTCAAAGGGTATGAAGTGACCAGGAGAAAAGTAACAAAAAGAGCAGCATTCCAACAAGCTCCTCTCAGAAATCACAACTTACATGCAAGTTGTGACTTAAATATATGTCGGGTTTTGTTAACATTGTAAAAAATCTGTTCACAGCAAGTATGAGAAGGTTTAATTATTTTTTTCCCCAGCGTGCTGATAGGAAGCTGAAGACAGTTGCAAGCAGTTGGTTTTCCACCTACTGCCACGGTGGTGGAAATTTATTCCTTCACTTTGCAAGCAAAGCAATCACAAGCAATCAAACTCCATTTGCCTGAAGGAGATCTCAGAGAAGCTGGACAAAGGTTTGCCCCCGATGAGCAGCAGTGTGTTGGTCCTGCTGATCCCACCCCCCGTGGCCACACACCCACAGTCAGGTCTCTCCTCTTCACCCACAGCCTGAGCAGCAGCAAAAGCCTCTCCTGAACAGGCCAACAGATGGAGAGACTTGTCCTTGGACAAACAGCTCCTGTCTCTGTTTGGGCCTAGTCCTGCCTCTGAAGTGGTCTGGAAGGCAGGGAATTCTGCTGGCTCCAGGGGCAGGCTGAAGGTTTTCATTTCGATGGCGTCGCTGCGCTCTGTGGGCTGTGGGCAGAAGAAGCTGCAAAAGCCAGAGTGCCTCAGGATGGGCACCAGCTGGGGATGGTCCTTCTGCTCACTCTTGCAGTGGCTGGGGAATGTATCAGTGAAATCTGAGGTAGTTTGGAAATCCGCACCAATTCCTAAGATGCAGTGATACATTTTAGGAGAAAAGTTTCCCTTTGTAGTACTACTAAGCTTCTTCCATGTCTGCGTAAGGAAATGATACTTCCAGAGGTCATCATTAGGGCTGGAATTTGAAATCCCTCCACCAAATATCAGCATAGAGTCTTTGCAGACTATTGAAGCATGACCTACCACTGGAGGAGGTCCTTGGCTGAAGGTAAGAGAAACCAGCAGTTAAGAGGAGATCAAAAAGAAACTTAACACTGATTTTAGCTTCTGTTTTCCTTTTGACTCAGAAGGATGACTGCTGAACAGCTGCATTGGGACATCAAAATTACACTGCTGACAGCTGCATCAACGCCTTGCCAACAGCTCTCCCGAGCAAAGCCAACTGGAGCCCCAGGGATGGCAGCAGCACTGCATCCTGATCTGAACAATCCCTGCAATTACCGAGAGGGCATCGTCTCCCTCTCCACCCGCACGCAGTATCAAAGCGTAAGATTAATTCTCTTTCTCTGCTCTTTTAGTGTAACAAATAGAATCGTTCACCTTGTTCTGATGCTGGACCAGCTGCTGCTTCCAAAGTCCCACCTCCACAAGTCCCTCTGTTCAGTGAGCCCCACCAGCCCCCCAAAGAGGTACATGGCTGTGTGATAAACCACTGCCGAGTGGCCGTGCCGTGCTCCGGGACCACTGCTGTGACAGGGGCTGGAGACACACAACCACTTCCTTGTATCTGAAACAAAAACACTGATTTATAGATGGACTGACTATTTGAGAAAGGATTTACTTCCTGGAGGAGGTAGCTATTCAGTTGGAGAATAAGGGTTTCTGCTCTAAGCTTATTATGAGTTAACATATTAAATTCTGACACTGAAAAAGTGCATTTTAAAAAATCAGTTTTGAAATAAACTTTTAATGAAAATGTCAGATGCTGTGTGACAGATGCCATGGAAATTTTATTTACAGAGCAGTTTTTCCTACAGCTTTGTCAGTTCATTGACTCTGATACAGAAAGATACTTTCCTGGCTGTTAGAGAGAAAAAATCAGTCAACAAAAACATTAATTCATTAATGTCTATGCTTATTCTCCCTGTGAGGGAAGGAAGGATGAGATAAACCCATCATTTGTTCCAAAATAGTGACAGAATGGCCATCAGGTAACAAGTTATGCATTTAGGAAATCTCTGGGAATCATCTCATTTGCAATAATCAGGTAATGAATATGCTAATAAACGATCTCCTGTCAGGTTTGACTCCCCGTGGTCAGTTGGAGATTTGAGATCAAAAGATGACATTAATAGGCTGAAATCAGGGTCCCTGATGGATCTGAAAGTTTTTAGTAATCCTTGAAGAATTTTAGTGAGTAGTAAACAAACATTCCCCCTCATTTTCAGCTGTAAAACTGGCAAATACTGCAAAACGTATTCCAGTGTAACAGTCTAATTCATTTCAGCCGGCAATTAATTGAATTTGACAGAATTTATCACTAAATGTTGTCAAAGAGAAGCCAAAACTAACTTGGAGCATTTCTACTGACAAGAATTTTCTTAGCAGAGCAAGCTCTCCTACTGCAGTTGTTGTTTTACACTAGATCAAAACCTTATCCTGCTTTTTTAACTTACCAAAATGGAATTCCCAAAACTCCTGAGAAATGCCTTTGATGCCAAAGTATCCCCCATAGATGTACATGCTGGAATGGTACACGACTGCACTGTGACCTTTTCTGTTAGCTGGTGCAGAGCTCTAGAACAGTTCAAAAATAAGACAAAAACCTGTACGATCATATCAGCAGCAATGTCTGTCTTGGAAATACACCTTTTTTTTTCTTCCCCCACAAATGACCCTGCAGTCTCAAGCTTTCTCTTGACTCCTCCATCAAGCAAAGGTAACCAGAGTGGTAACTGTGTCACATCTTAAAAAAAAAATAAATTTGGGTGTAATTTCAAGGTATAGAAGCATTGCGATGATGACGTTTCAGTAGCAAAAAATGTGTGATTCCTAATGTGTAGTGACACAAAATCAATCTCAAAAGACCAAGCCACAAATGCTTCCACTCAGGTTTCAATTAGAAGTGGCAGTAACTTGGTGAGTCCACGTGTTCACACTGAAGAATTGAAAAATGCTGCAGCACTTCACGTTCCAAAACGTATTAGTGTGGCTGCCAATCTGTTTTCACAACCCTACTTTTAAAAGCACAGGCTTCACGTATGGTTGCAATATTCCATTTAAAATTAGTTTTCTTGATAAGGATTTCAGAAAAACAGAAGCAGCAGCAGAGGAGAGGACTTAACTTCTTATATAGGACTTAAAATTTAAGAGCAGTATTTTTAAACACTGTTTTGAAGAAGGAAAAAGCCTTAAGTTATTGAAAGTGCAAAGAAATAAAGTACAGCCACATGTCTCTGAAGAGATGAGATTGGAACTGTTTGGGGGAACATATTTCAAAGCAATCTGTTTAATCAACAAAGCAACAGGCATTTGATTCACACATTCCCCACTTCCTGGCTCCTTACCTCCGTCTCTGCTGGTTCGTTGCAGCTCTCTGTCCATCTTGCGGAATCTGGGGATTGAGTTAATAAAGCGCAGTTTAGATCCCGCACCACAAGAGGACACTCCTCCCGCAGCAATTGCTCAAATTACACTGCTCATTTTCAAGGAAGTCCCGTCCTGGTGGTTTCTACTGACAAGGCTGAAGAAATCCTGCTAGGACAGCAGCACCGGGAGACTTGCAGGAGACACAGTTTGAACAGTTTTCCTCTGTCCTTATCTGATACAGAATCACACAGGTGCCACACTGTGTTCCTGTTTCCTAAAGCTAAATTTCATAATGCAGAAGTAACCTGTGATTTTCATCATTTTCTGAACTTGCAGGAATCCCAGATTTCCCTATGGATGTATGACTCCTCCTGCTTACCACACACACCTTATTATGGCAGACTTACTATTTCTTGTTCATTTTCATAGGTTCCTTAAATAGCCCTCAAATAACAGCCAGGAATCACAGATCTGGGATCACCGTGAAGGAGAGGAAATATCAGATAACACAGCACAGAGAAATACAATGAGAAATCAGTGCAGGCTTGCATTACTTAAAGCTATTTTTGCCAAAAGATTTTAAATAATAACTATGAAACAGCCAGACATACAACCAATATTGAATAACTCATTTCCAATTTCCACTGGTAAGAACTGTGAGTAATAAGATGCTTTCTCCTTTAAAATATGTTCTGAGGCTTTTCTTTCTTCCAGCAGGTCATCTCAGACAACTGGTGTAAAACACAAAGGAAGGACTGAAAAAACCCCACTGACTTAAGGTTACATAGTGAAGTAGCAAAAGATGCCGGGAAACTTAAATCTTGGTCTGGACACAAGGTTTACTGGCTCAAAAAGAAATGAGCCTCTCTCCCCTCCCAATCTGACATCAAAATAATAGCTATTACTGTACACAGGATTTCCAAAGGGCAAATCCATGGTGTATGCCATTGCTGTTAATTCAATGCTGCACTGTTTTTCTTAGAATTCACACTTAAGAGATTCCAAATGTTTGTTCTTAGGAGAAAAAAAAAAATCCATGTTATAAAATGTTGATGCTAATTTCCCACCTTATTTAATACTTTATTTCTCTTGCTCTAGCTTATGTGTTTCTTCAGTAAAAGTACAAATGAGATATATTTTACTGATCTACCTTCTTCCATAAGAGCTTGGTTTTTTAAATATACGTGGCATAAAAAAAAAAATTAAATAATACAAGAATTATCAGGTCTTACAATCAAATTGTAATTGTGAAAAAGGAGAGAGGGAGGAATGGAAATTCTGAGACTTCAAAATACATAAAATTTTCCCATAAAATCCTCTCTAACTGAAATAAGACCTGCATCTCTGATAGCTTAACAGCCTAATTTTGAGGGGAAAATATACACACTGTTTTACACACATTACTTGTTGTAAAGCTTAAGGAAGGGTCTGTTACAAGCAGCAGAAAACAGTTTGCTTCTCATGATTTATTACTGCCTATGGAATGTCCCATGGAAAAGACTGGCTGTTGTGTATCATACCAATGTCATATATCCAGAGAGGACTTTTTGCTTGTGTGAAAGCAGAATCCACCATCCCACCAAAAATATACAGGCTGCCCTGCAAAATGCACAAATATTTGTCACTCACAGGAAGGCACATAGCATGAAAATAATTTTAAAAGCAATTCTTAAATGCAAAGGTTGCTATCAGCAAATATAGTTAACAAGTTACAAAATATAGTAAACAATGTTTTAACAATTAATCCCAAAAAGCCACCAACTTTTAATTATTTTTTCTTTATTCTCTCCCAGTGGGAAGCCCTGAAGAACATTCTGCTGTTTAATGAGGATAGTATTTCAGAACTGCTCGTTCCTTGTCAGCCCGGGGCAGCATCAGGGCTGGGAATCTGGAGCTCTCTTGAGGCATTGCTCAGGTATATTGGATTATGCATGTTTAGAGAAATGTTTCATTGTGTGGTAGCTCTTGATATCCTAAATTCTGGCTTCCCCTCACAGGCAGGGCTGTAATTCTTACTTTGCTTTTACTCCCCCGTCCCTGTTCTACACGAGTTCTGTAGTGAATGTTTTTATGCCGTAGCTGATCATGCAAATGAATTCAGAGCAACTGTTACAACTGCACAGATAAGTCAGAGAAAGTGCTGCCAGGGTCTTTATCTGGTATTACTGCTGCTTATTGAGCACTGACTGAGGAAACCAGAGGACTGCTGCAGAGTTGAATTACTGTCACTCTGTTCAGAAAGATTCCAAACATTTGTACAGCTACATCCAGAACTGCAACAACACAAAAATGCCTTCTGGGCATAGTATTTCAGTACATAATACCCATGGCATTTTATTGCACTGTACAGGAGGAAATAAAATGACAGGATATGGACAATATAATCCTGGTCTACTACCTTATAAGCCACCATTGAATGTTCTTCCAGTTCTTCTGGACCATCTCTTGAGCATTCCAACATTTCCCATTCATTTTTCACTATAAACCAAAGCTGAAGTTAAGACAGTGGTACACTCAACACATAAACAGTAGGGAAAAGGTGAAAAGGTGGGCTTTGAATGTGGCTGTGCTGCTTAAAATGAAGTGTTTTGTCATCTTTCCTCTGTTCCCCCAAAAACTGAATATATGCATTTTTTATTTAAATATATTAATTATAAATATATTTTTATGTTTATATATATATTAATTATATTTTCTATTCAATTTTAGCAAAATTAAATATAATAATAATAGTTAAATTTAAATATAATAATTGTTACTGCTTGTATTTTAATTGTTACCTATGTCAAAACTGGACAATTCCATGAGTATGAACAATTAGCACAATGCTGTTTTATTCCAGTAACAACTGAACAGGGAAAACCATACATCAAGTCAAAAAATACAACAGCTTATATTTGATAGTGCATTGATACTACAAACCTATGAGGTACTGTATTCACATGTTCCCTTTGTGCACTTTCATATGCATGAATTATTGCTGTGTTAGAGAGTCAGGAAAGCTCATTGATATCCCTTGCTAGAACCAGGATATTTTAAATGACTCAGTATTTCTGGTCAAGGAAAAAAAACCCAAAACCAAAAGGAACTGAACTGAAATCAAAACTTTGTGGGACACTTGCAAGAGGAGCAAACACCCCCCATCTGCCCAATGAACAGAAAGCAGTTTATCCAGCCCTGTGACTGAAAGACTTTAAATGAGGATAATCTGTTAAGTACAGAGCGTCCTCAATTTCACGATGACGATGTAGAATGGCTTTAATCCTGACATACAAGAGAAGGGCCAGCTCACCTGTGTGGTATCTCCAGAAGTCCCTCAGCGTGGTGCTGCCGTGCCCTCCGTAGAGATAAACAAAGCCTCTGCAGACAGCACAGGCGTGTTTGTATCGGTCACAGGGACGCGGCTGCTGCGCCTCCGCCGCTCCCCGCGCACCGCGGGCAGCTCTTCCCTTCATGCTGACAACCAGGATCTTATCCAAGGATCAACTTGCAAAGGGCTGCCATGTCAGAGGAGGGTCCCAAAATATCAGGGACAGGGCTAAACCCTGTTTGGTCTGCAAAAAGACAAAAAAGGAAAAATGAAAAGTCTCCACCTTATGATGAAATGTCACTGTGTTTTCTTATCAATCCCCTCAAAAGCAAGATTGGACAACTTTGTCCATCTGTGATAATACACCAATTTGAGTAAAGCACCTGAAATTCTAACTCAGATTCTTGTACCAGGGAGGCTGGGACAGGAACATTCCTGGAGCTGAAAGTTTTCCAAGGAATATCAGTGAACTGAAATCAGTGAAGCTCCAACACACTACATTTACAATACCAGGGCTTGGTCTTTTTCCACAACTAAAAGAGTACTTTAGACAAACCTGTATTAAAAAAAACTTTGGAAAGAGTGAATATTATAGATGGAAGTAATGCATTAGCAGTTGTCCAGAATTTGCTTAAACTTTTATCTGTAAACCTGCTGGAATGAGGATGCATCTGGAAAAAAATGACACCAGCCCTTCCCATGCCACAAGATGTCACTGTGTTCTGTGAAGACATAAGTACCAGGAAAATATTCTTCTATTAATCCTCCTCAAAATAGTGGCTTATTGCAACATAGATTATTTTACAAAGCACACCCAAAAAAAACCCCCAGCATTATTAGACCAGATTTGGGAATTTGTGTTGATAATGTGTCTGAGGTGGCATGTCACCAAATGAAGTGACAAAGTCTCCCAATCCCAAGACTCTTCAGTGGGAACCAGATCCCAACTGCATTGAGAACCCAGCACGGAAATGAATAGGGAAGAGTCATTTACCTAATGGTAATGTGTAAGTCCAGGGCAAGCTGCACTTGAGGAAGAACAAAGATTACAGTAAAACAAGCTAGATACAAAAGCTATTTATATTTCATATTAATATGAAATTATTGTACCTAACTTAATTTATCATCCATTAATCTCTAAAATTTACCCTTTTTAAGACTGGAATATATTCAGTGACAAAGAGATGCTAGAGAATCTCTTGCAGCATATTCAGGCAAGATTAACTACTTCAATTTTGTTGGGGGTTTTTTATTATGCACACCATTATTGTAAGCTATTACTGTAGAAACTGAAGTATATTCTTTGTATGTTTTTTCTGAAGGAATACAGAGATGGGTGGCACTTACTAAGGGTGCATTTCTCATGTCCAGGGGAATTAGCAGATACGAAGTAATGACACATTATAGGTGTGTAAGTACATAATGCTGCCTGGCATCCCATTGAAAAGGGAAAAGCAGCTGAAGGCATGAAACAGGGATTATCTCCTTAACTCTGCCAAGCTTCTGAGCAACCACAGCCAATCATTCACTTCCCCAACAAATGGGGACAGTCACTTCCTTAGTACAACACTTCAGATTTGCTGATGCAGTGCAGTGTAACAGTGCCAAGGTATTACTGCTATTGATATCATTAACTCTGAAAAGGGTGATAGGTTACTAATACTTTGCAAAGGTAAAACAGTTTGCTGTTTGTGGTTTCTTTCTCAGTTATAAAGCTGGTTATTCTTCTTCCTACATATTTCTGCTTGTTTTTGTTCCTCCAAGCCTTGCCTCCTGTTGTTCAAACATTCAGAGATGATGACAGCCCTGATATCATATAACAGATTAGCAACAAAGTCCTGTCCAATTGTTTATCTAGCCCAGCTGAACTCTTGCAAGGCAGGCGAGCAGGATGGGATAACAAAGGCCAAGCGGGGATGAACTGAATGGGTGTCACCTCCCAGTCACACCTTTCCAGCATCAGCTGGCCCTTGTGAATCTTGGCCATTTACTCTCAGCTGAAGCATTTTTGGAAGCAGACCTACAATCCCTAGCAATCAGTTAACTGCTCCACTTCAGGGCTGGGGAAAAAACCCCACCAAGTTAATCATGAATCTTGCCTTTCATCCTTGGTATTTTAAACTGTAAACTTGACTCCTGGATTGCCTGTACAGAGTTCATCTACTGTCAACCTGAGCAGTCCCATTTCCAAAGAAGAGCTGCTCCTCTTCTGAGAACAATGTTACCGAGCCTTGTCCTCTGTGTCCTGCACCACTGACCTCAGATTCAACTTGATACAATCTCAGTTATCCAATAGGAAGCTCTGACTTCAGAAAAAAATCCAAAAAGACGACTCTGAACATTTTTATTCAACCTTTTTTTTTTTTTCCCCAAAACAGCTGTAGCACACACAAAAATGTCTGCTGCTCTCCAAAGTCTTCTGCCATTCCATTCTAAAAATAGCTCCTGTGCAATCAGTCCCAATTGTTAAAGGGCTGGAGGAGCTGAGTGGAGGGCCTGGAGAGCTGCAATTAATGCAGTAACTATAGCACTGTGTATCAATTAATGGCGCCCCACTACTGTTTCATAATACAAATAATTCAGGAAATGTAGCAAGACAGGAATTACTTCAGGAAATGTAGTTTATATGTTCATTATATAATTATTTATATTTCTGATAGATGTGGTTTCTCAGACAAATGATTTATTTATTTAAAGTATTGCTTAAATAGATCTTCATTAAAGCTTTTTTTCTATCTCGGCCCCTTGATTCATTTCCATCTGTTTTCAATACACTCAGAAACGTTTCATTTTTAAAATGATCAAGCTTTTTGGAATATAATGAGATATGAAACCACTCATATGGGGAGGGGCCCAAGTAGGAAATCTTGTTCTGTTTTGGGGCTTTTTTGTTAATGACCCAGTTTTCTGAACTCAAGCCTTGAACCTTTCCAGACAGAACAGTGCATTTTCTCACTAGGCAACTTGATGTTTTACTGCTTTTCAAAAATAATAACAGATCTTCCCATTTGTACTTATCCCAGAAACCTTGGCTCTAGAGGTGGTTTTATTGTAAGTCTTGTTCTAACGGGACTGCCTGCATGAATGAGGAAACTCTGGAGACTTGCAAGGCCCTGACAAAGTTTTAGAAACAAACCCAACTTGTTTAGAATAGAGAAAAGGCTTTTTTTTCAGTATATCATGTTTACTTGCAATGCTTCACTATGTGTGATAAATTTAGTATCTTCTGGTTTGCTATTTTATTTTTTCCTAAACTCAAGATAACCTGAACTGTTTCTGTGGTGGGTATTTTTTTTGTTTTGTTTTGGTTTTTTAAAAAAATACAGGAAGTAATTTTCAGAGATGCTCAGCTTCAGAGTTTCAACCTGAAAATGTGAATGGCTGTAAGATTGTTCGGTGTCTGTGACAGTTCTGCATTATTAGCGTTCTGAACTGAAATAAGGGCCTGGCTTTGCCACGTGTTGTAAAACATGCAATTACCACATGACTGAGCTTACAAGTGCAGGAGTCAAGACAAAAGGAAGGGAACAGAAAGAGGTATTGCTTCTTACAGGGAGAAGCTGAAGGACAGAAAGAGGGTTTGTAAAATGACAAATCAAAGCAGAAGACACGGCTCCATCCTGATTTCAGGGTTCAGAAGAAAGACAGGTACTTTCAAGTAAAACAATAACAATCCTGTTGTCTGAATAAAGCTTAGAGCAGACATACTAAAAACTGTCAGAAAAACTGGAAAGCTTTTATTTGAATAACTCTTAGCTGAATTTTAACAATTTTAGGGCAGTATTTGTAAACATGATCACTGCTATATCTCACTGCTTCAAAATGCTTTTTGACTTGAACAGGTATTTTAAAGGGGGCAACTCTTCTGAACAGCATATATTACAGTTTCTATAATATGTTCTATTGTATGTTATAAAACATATAATTACAGTTTCTCTACACTGTAAGGCTCTGTGGGTAACTGCTCCTTCCGGAGAGAGCAGTGCCACAGCACCGAGGGCATTGGCACCATCACTGCACAACAGAGAGAACATCATCAGTCTCTCCCAGAGAAAAGCTCACTGCCTATTTCTGGAGCTCTGCAGGCAAGAGATTGCTTTTCTTTAATTCAGATCACATTAACATTAAAGCTTTAATTTTAGAAGTTCATAATAAATTTATGTTTGTGTATCATTGCAAAATTAAAATTTGCAAATTGACATTATTAATACATTGTCTTTTGTTTTTTCTAGAAGCTTTCACCCAGGAATGAAAATCCTTTAGTCATTAGTGTTTTGTAACACTATTTCATCCCTGTTACAAAGTGAATTCTTAAGTAGTAATAAATTGACTTATTAAATAAATATAAATATATGCAGTTGTATTTTCTATATGCTAGGTATATTTCTTATTTTTAAGTAAGCAAACACAAAAATACAAACTTGGTTTACAATAATACAGTAAATATTTTATCTGTTTCCCAAAGATGGTGGAGGAGGAAGTATCTGGAAAAAAGAAATTCAGTATTTTAAATATTTCTGGGGTTGTTACATTTTTATATACACTTCTAGCGTATGAATCAGGAAATTGCCTTTTCCACTGTATTTAAATATGTTTTATGGTAAGATGAAAGTGAATACATTTTTCCCACCTTATTTTCCTTAGTAAATTAAAATTTCATTTGCTGGTGATTTTTTGTTTGGTTTTTGTTTATTAGTTGTTTGATAGTTTGGGGTTTTTTTTAAAGAATGGGCTTTTTTTTATAAACTAAAAATTAGAATATATAGTTTTGATTAGTAGATCTCCCCAGGTAATCGGTTAATTACAATTTACATTTGCAATCATTTAACTGCATCTCAATTTTGAATGAAGTTTCTGAGAAAGAGCTTCCCTAAATACACATCCATGGGTGGCACAAGTGTATAGCATGTTATGGATATATAAATCCAGGGGAGCAGCCATGTGTGACCAAAAGTTTATGCTCATAATCAATGTGTGTATGGGTTTTATTTATTTATGGTCCTTAATAGGATATGTACTTCAGGAACCTAATCTGCTTTTCAAATCTTATTTAGGTCCTGTTGGTGACTCCACCCATAGGCAGAACTCAGTTTCTGTTGTGGTCTCAGCACAATGGAGAATGGAATGGACACCCTGACTGTGAAGTGTTGCTGCAGCAAGACTTCTGGACTCTTCAGAAATTACCAGAGACAAACAGGTGATTTTTGATCTTCTAGGTATGACAGAGGGAGGAAATACAGTTCCTGGTCCTCAGACTTTATGAGAAAAGAAATGAGAAATTCCCACCATGTTCTCAGGGCAGTCTTAAGATGTATTTGGCCTTTTAGCCTTTCCTTGGAAGTAATTTGTACTGTCACCACTGGAGCAGGTCATTTCAATGCACAGGTCATCACCCTTCCCCCAGAAATAGCAGTTCTCACTGTTCCTAGAAGGCATCATTTGGGGATTTCACAAAAACTAACTAGCTGGATTGCTTCAAGGTACAGTAGGCAGGTCCCCTGGAGCTTCAATGTAATAAATCTGTCCTTAGGTGTGACTGAATGCATCTTCTTGACAGCTTGTGACCTGCTGCTGAAGTAACTTCAAAATACTTTATTTCCTAAGGGAGACTCTACTCACACTAATTCACAAAATTTTCTAGGTTAGGAAGAAAGACTCTGGTTGACAAAGGAGTCAGTGGCTGCCCAGCCTGACTACTCTCCTCAGGCACAAATTAAGGTACTAGAGTATATACCTGACAGCTGAGAGTCTGTCAGTGAAAAACTATTATCTTCCATTCAAACCAAAAAGTCGACATTGAATTTTACTTGGTTGTGCTATATATCCCCTGACTGAGGAAAAGAAGCATCTAATAAAACACTCAGTCACACTTAAAACTTAATGCCACACTTCATGGAAGATAGACGTGTTTTTCTTGTCCCCGTGACATTTTGCCCTTAGACAAACATGCAGCAATGAGATAGAGAAGACATACAAGGTTATGAGAATAGCAGAAGCTGAAGCTTGAAGAAATATGAAGGAGTAAAGAAAGGGCATTTGGCAATCAGAAAAATAAGAAGTTCCAGCTGGCAGATACTAAAACATCCAGATATCCTGCTAGAATCAGTATGAATTTACATTATTCTGTATGGGAGAAGTCATGAGAGACTTGTGTGAGAAAAACTCAGATGGCACAACTGGAATGACTGTCAGTCATGACTGGAGAAAAAGCTGAGTACAAAAAGATCTTTTATGGGGAGATGAATTTACACCATCAGGTGAAAGATGGTTGCATAAAAACATGATATAATTGCATAGCTGAAATAGATTGCATAGAGAGGAGTAGCTGCATTTTAGTCTGGCAAGGAAAACAAAGGTGTCAGCTGACAAACAGTAATAATAACTGTGATGGTTCACTATAACCTTGATGCCAACAGTTACTGGGCTGCACCATCAAGTGGAAAAAACCAAACCCACATCATTTCAATATATAAAAGAGACAGAAAGCATATGAGTAACTTTACACATACACGTTGTCGCTCCAAATTCAAATGGAATTACTCATGTGAATAAAACCAGTGATATGCATGAGCCTGCACAATGTAGCCTAGATACCAGAGCAAAAGAAGGACCAACTCTTTTGTCAGAAGCCTGAAAAAATGTTTTGCAAGCTGTTTTCATATTCAGACTCCAAATGACAGGGTCCGTTTTGGACTGGAGTCCAGCCTTCTGAAAAATTCTCACTCCCAGCTGACATGGTCCAGTATTCATCCCAAGCCAGATGCACTTTGGCTTGGGTTTTGGATGGTTGCATTTCTTTGTCTGTCTTTTGCTCGATAGAAGGCATTTTGTGCTTTATGCTCTTTGACTGTGGAAAAGGGAATGAGCAAAAAGAGGGTGGTGAATCTCCTGAACTGGAAGCAGGCAGCAAGAGCTCTGGCAATTCCTACCACAGACCTCCTGCGCAGCATCGCGGAAGCGGCAGGTCCCTGTCCCCAGCGGTCTCCGGGCTGCTGAGCGCTGACAGCGCTTCCTTCCTTTCATGCGCTTTGTTTCTTTTCGTACCTTTGAGTGAAAGCGACTTTGTGCACAGCTGCACACAGCCCCGCTCGCTGTCCAGCAGTACCGCGGTGTGCACGGCCAGGCTGTGCCGGTGTTCCCTGGGCTGCTGGGCGTGCATGAGCGCTGCTCAGTGCCCTCGGCGCCCCTTCTGCCCCTGGAGCCCGGGCGCTGCTCCTCGGCGGGCCCCGGGCTGGCTCTGGCTGCTGCAGGTGCCCCCGCTGGCGGGCAGGCCTCAGCGCCCTCTCCTCTGATCCCCACCACGGCTGGGCTTGTCCCCACCGAGACGGGGGCAAGGAAAAGAAAAGAAGGAAAAACAGTCTCGTGAGCCGGCATGTGGCAGGGGTGCACCCAGCCTGGCCGCGCCCGCTGCCGCCCCTCGGGTCCGCCCCAGGCACTGAGCCCAGCGGGGCAGCGCGGAGACCCCCGGCCGCAGCCGCTCCCGTCCCGCACGGCCAGGAGCCCGCGGCAGCGACCCCAGCCTCCCGGGGGCCGCAGCCGGGCGCCCNGGGACGCGCTCGGGACCGAGCGGGCGGCTCCGGGTCTTGTCCGCGTCCCTGCGGCCGGGGCACGGCCGGAGCGGCGCCGCGGCGGGGAGGCTGAGCCGAAGATGCGCGGGGTGCTGCGGGCTCTGTTCCTGGCGGGAGGAACGTCTCGTAGTCGTTAACTGCCCTGTTAGTCATGGGGAAAGTGCAAAATCTCGTTTCTGGCCTAAACGCAGCCAGAAACAAACACCTCTATAACTTTTGGGGTTTTTTCTGTGGTAGCGGCGGTGGGAACGGGGAGGACGGAGAGCGGTGTTTGTTGCTGTGCTCCGTTTCACGCCCTTTCAAGTCAGCGTTTAGCCCAAATATCCCTTTCAGCGAGCCGCAGCCCCAGCGCTTGCTTGGACTTGTGTCCTTGGCTTTGCGTTCGGCTGCCACCGGCTCGCTTTTTCGCCTGTTTCTCGTTTACAGCTACATAAGGCTTCAGAAAACAGGAATGAAACTCCCCCACCCACACGTGCATCTATTTTCCATGCTGATATATTTGCCTGCTTTGAGGCGGAGGCTAAAGCTTTCCCCTTAGTATTGTTCCTAAAAAAAGAGCTACTTAGGTAGCTGCAAGTGAAGGCCAACAGACAGACCCAGTCCATAGCAATGCAAAGCATATGCTGTGGACTATATAAATAATGCAAATACATTTGATTTTAATATATTATGTGTAATATATCTGACTGTAATAGTGATGTGTGCTTCTGAATTTTGTCATTCTAGAACTCAGGTGTTATTGAGAGGCCAGTCCGGAGCTACAGTGCAGCATTTCTCCAGCCTTAATTGTGTTCTCCTGGGAATTAAAAAAAACACCAACAACCGAACAACAAAACCCAAACCCCAAACCAAACCCACACATATTTCATAAAAAGAACTCTGAGATCATTAGCTAACATTTGGAAGTCCCTCAAATTAACATGCGTGAAGGACTGTGGCCAAACTCCCACTGGCTCCCATAAAAGCAGTAATCAGTCCTTCAAGTAAGATTCTCCACAAAATAACACCCAGAAGCCCCTGCAGAAAGGATTGCCAATCTCACCATCTGACTAGATTAAAAACAGCAGTAACAATGTGATAATTGACAGAAGAAACTTCCCTGACAAGGAATGAATCAGTGTTTATTTTTAGCCTTTCCCCCAAAAGGCTTTATTTAAATGAAAGATTAGCTAATTATTTCCGTCGTTGTATTGTCCACACTAGAAACAGGAGGTGGCAGATCTGCACTTGTCTTTGGCTCTTCCTTTGAGGTCTGCACCCTGGAAGGGTGAGATTTTGCCAAGTTGTCTTTTCATTTCCAGTCTGATCAAATATGAACAGTATGAAGGTTTCACTAAATTTAGACACCCCCCAATCAATTTTTTTTTTTCCTGAGTAGAGAGCCCCAGCAAAGGTGTCAGAAAATGTAAATTGTGATTGTGTGCGTATCCCACCTTTGCTCAAAGCTTCTCTTGTCAGCAAGTCATTAATCCTGTTGCTGCAGCCTTTTGCACTGACAGAGCACTTGCATTCCAAGAAGATAATTTTCTTTCCCTGTGTACAGGAGCCAGCAGTAAAATTTTATCTAGGAGAAAGCAGCTTACCTAAGAAAAGATGAGCAAAATATTTGTTCTGTTTTATTGGATGAATGTGAGGAAACTGTATTGATTCCATAGACACCAAGTAATGTCTGTGTTTCTGATAATAAGCATTTGCGTTCTGCTTTTTTTTTGAAAGGAAGATTTATTTTTTCTGATTTTTATTTTTTAATTTTTAATTAATTGTGGATTGCAGCATGGGTTTCATAAGTAGAAAATTAATCAAACTGCTTTGAAAATGTCTGAGGATACTTTTCTTTTTTTTATTATTATTTTCTTCTTTTTTTTTTTTTTCTTGACTTAACTGCTGTGGAATTAGGACACATAAATTACTCATTGTTTCATTCCATCACATATCCATAACATGATGATTGCTACAAAGCACACAAAGAGCTGATTTACCAGTCTCTCACTTTCTGTGTCTCACACTAAATTCGTAAGTCAAATCACATTAATCTTAGTTTGGAGAATGAGTCGCATTTTCAGCATTTGAGTCTTTATTCTTCAATGCAAAATGTTTGTGTATATTTTCTTTTCCACACTTGTTAATATTTCATACAATTTTGAATATGACTACTTTGGCTAGACCAATTCTAGGTAAAATAGTTTATTTGTACTAATTTAGTGTATACTTTTTCATTCTTGAACAGAGTGAAATGTGAAGTAGAAGTAAATTGTCATTAAAATAACATGAAATTCTCAGTTTATGTGCACCCCACTGATCTCTTTCAGAAGTTAGAGGGAGAAACTCCACTGTTTTTTTGCTCTTAGGAGCAGCCTGAACCTTCAGCATCTCATTTCACATGCTACTGCAAAAGATGTGTCAAAATTGAATTTTTCCTAGAAGGAAAAGTATTGTTTTTCCTGTTTCTGCATCTCCTAGTGAGACCTGGCAGAAAGGGCAGCCCATTGGGATGAGCTCTGCCATGCAAGTATTAACAGCAATGGTGCCTCCACAACCCCAGATAACTCAATTCCTGTTTAGAAGTAAGATGCCTGTAATGCTAATGGGAACATTGTATGAAATTATTTAATCTGTGGGCAATCAGGCCAAACAAATCCATGAATCATTCATAATAATTCCTACACATCTGCATTGCAAGAGATACAGTTAAGTACAAAGGAAAACATTACAGATGGGGGAGGGTGAAACAGGGAATAAGGTACAACTGGCATGAAATACATGGGGTTTTAACCAAAATTTATTTTATTGGCTACAGGCCAAGTCCAAAAACTAAGTGTTTAGAGGAGAATTTGAGTTCCTAAGTCTAAAACAGAGATGGTGGAAAAACCCCAGTGAGCTGTGTCTGACCTTTCACCACACCTAGATTCCCAAACCACATTTCCTGTTTATACAGAAGCTATATTCTGCTGTATAGAGCCTCTCTGTGTGCCTGAGCAGCTTGGCAATCTTTCATATCTCAGCTCAATCAGGAACTAAAAGCTTTGTGTTGCTTCATTCAGTTCCCCAGAGAGGCTCAGTTCAAGAGGTAATCCTCAAACCTCTCTAAAGGATGCCAATCAGACCGAGTCTTGACAACTGGAGCTGTACCTGTTCCCTCTAAAAGACATTTCTGTGATCTACTAGAGCAGGTAAAGCATTTATCCAGGAAGTGGAAGGTCTGAGTTCAGGGCCTGTTCTTTGCACATCAGAGATACCAGTAGCCATACTGATGTCTGGGTAAACCAGCCTCAAAGCTTGATCACTCACAGTCTCAGCTCCATGCCCTGCACAGGGCACTCCAGAGCAGGTGCTGAAGCTCTGTACAAGGATGCTTAAATGAGGACTGATGTGTTCCTCTCAGATGTGACTAATGCCATGCCAGCCGAGGGGGCTGAAAAGTAGCTGAGAGGCAGCGTTAGGGTGGTGGTAGTATCTCTGAATTTAGCTGTGCCAGGGGCTTCCCCCTTCTGTTCCTGCTGTTAAGGAAGCAAAAATCTACATTCATTGTCTAAACTATTTCAATATGGAAAGCCGATTTTTTTTACAAAAGAGATAAGTTATCAATTTTTAGCAGAAATGTTCCTCTCAGCCTAGCAATAGCTACTCAGGAGTTTGAATTTGCAGCTGACAGGTTGGTAGATATAAGCAGCACTGGCTGCTGGTCAACTCTCTGGGAATGCCTTCAGTGAATAGAGGTTTGGGAATTACCACTGGATGGCAATCTTGTGCCACAGAGGCTGTAACCACCTGTGATTTTATTTGGCTGCAAACATAGACGTTTTTTAAAGACTTCCACTTCTTCCAAACACCATCATAGAGGTACTCCATGGAAGGCATTTAGTTTAATTTCGAGTTGCACCAGCATAGCTGGGACAAGAATATGAACCAGATGTTGAGAAGTGATATTTTGACTGTTAATTCAATCAATAAAGTTTTGAACAATTTATGAGACATAAATACAAGAAGCAAGAATAGAGGCTCTGGCCATGAAAGACCAAGAGCACCCAGCATCAATTCTTCTGTGTTGTTACAATCTACACTAAATTCTAATCACTGACCTTTAATGCCTTGTTACAAGCCAGTGGTTTTACCCTTAAGACTGCTGTATTATACACGGTATTCTTTAAAGGTACAAGAAATTTCTACTATGGCTGGCTTAAAACAAGAAGTTATCTTAGTTCTGAAAGTCAACATTTGAAGTCTTTGTTTTAAGGTTTTCAGTCTATGTATTTAAAATGTTTGGAGAGTGTTTCAATAATTTCTAATCCCAAATATTTGTTTTTATTTTGAAATATTTTAATAATGGCTCATTTTTTTCACATAGAATAATCATTCTGTAAAAGTCAACATTTTTTCCAGAAAGTATTTAGGTTTTTTGAAAATGAGTCAATTTTGGACTAAATCTGCATCGTTAAAAAGTGGTGATTTTTTTTTAGCTCTAGTGGAATAGAATCCTATTCACAATAACTGTTTAGTAAAGATAACCCATTTGGTTTATTGATCTCTATACTTGTTGTGTATCAATGAGGTGTATGGGAAAACACCAGGAAATTACTGCAAGTACATTTGAACATCAGGGAAATATCTTCCTTAAATTTGTGCTTCCTTTTCTGTTGGTACTGATGGTGACACCTCTTTCCCATTAAGAGCTTCAGTTCCCTGGCCCCAGACTGCACAGTACTCTAAACATTAGGAACATCTGACAAGTTCAAGAACTCCTTCAGTAAAGTCATCTTCTCTACCTTCACTTTCACCAAAACTATCATGAGATCTGGTAACCAATTTAAGCTGAGGTGTTTCTATTTTGGGGCTGGTAGCATGTCTCTGGTTTCAGCCAGGGAAGGAAGTGCTCAGAGTGTTTTATCACAGCCAGCTCTTGTGATTTACTTGGCATAACTGGAAGAAGGAAACTGTGTAAATATGGGCTAAAGCTTATTCTTGGGAAATGCACAGTTCCATGGACTTGAGATCTTTAATGTATATTTTTGTTTATTCCTTGCTGTCACTTCAGTTCTCTATTTGTAGTATGAGAATAATAACCCACAAATTCTGTGATGCTTGACAGAAGAGTTCCTTCCATGGGCTAAACGTACTCAGAGGCAAACCTGTCAGGCTCAGGGTAAGAATGTTTCAGCACGCCTTTCCTTCCCTCCCTGGTTTTTAATTCTAAATTAAAAATTTACTGTAATGGCTGAATAATACAGCAAGTTGAATATATTCGGAGAATAGGCTGGAAACTGTTATCTTCTCACATTTCTGCCCTTCTGTCTTTACACTTGATGCTGGGACTTAGAGCATTCCCAGTAGACAGGATAGTCTGCAATTCCCCTATAAAGAACCTGTGTCTCCCCTACTTTGGTGTATGTACCTTTGCCACTCACTGAATAGCTGGTAGTTAATTTAATTTTTAAAATCTATTTTGTGGCAATTCCCTGGGGCTGTGTTCTTGTTTGTGGTTTCTGTGTATTAGCTATTGTAGATATTGGTAGTCGAGAGAGATGCTCTTAAGGAAAAGTCACAAGCTCTAGGTAGCATAAATGGAGAACTGAGATCCAGGGAAATAAAGGGATTTGCCCGAGGTCACATGCAAGTTTTGTGGCAGTGTTAATCTACCTGATCTGATTATCTAAAGCATGTAGGCACCAATGCATATTTAGGTGCATGTATCAGCCACAGGAATGCTAAACTGGAGAAGATAGTTTGGGGAAATAAAGGGGAAAAAAAATAAAAGCATGCTTGGCACTACTTGAAGACTTTGCAAGCAATTTCTACTTTCCCATTCTTTGAATACTTTGGAAATACATAAACACTTGAGAGCTGCATTTTAAAATGTTGTTTCAAGCTGGAATAGCATCTGTTAAATGCAGTTAAGAAACATCTGTTTTTCCATTCCTGGAACCCTGAGCTGAAGCAGCCGTTTTCCTGTCAGCTCTGCTGTGGAGCAAAATTGGTTCAATAGGTCATTCTGTTCTCTCCATTTCTTGGTTCTCAGTTTCCTATTAAAAAGATGGCCAACAGCATGAGTAAGCATGAGGGGAAAGGAGAGTCTGTGTAATGTGTGTATTGGCCTGTGAAAAAAAATCCATTTAGCTTCAGACTCAGTTAGATAACTGGTGAGAGCAGAGTTATTAAGCATTGCAATGAACACCAGGGATTATGTGGAGCTGTAAGATTTATTAGCCCCCAAATAGTTTATCTTTCATCAGTGGAAATAACAATCTGATACAAATCTCACTGAAAACAAAACGACACATTGATGGTCACTAGGCTCTGGATCTGACCCTCCCTGATATTGCTGATAGATGGCCTGGTGGAAACTGGTCACCAGTACACAAAATATTGGTAGCAACTGTTGTTAACTGTGATCTGAACAGCTCCAGACTGGATGCAGCAATTGGAGGGCCAGCAATGGTTGTGTGTAACCATCTTTTCAACCATCACTCACTCCAGTGGAGTCAATCTGAGAACAGCTGGGAAGGAGAATCAGAAGAAGAGTTCAAAGACCTCCTGTAGAGAAGACCAAAAACACATTGTGTAGGTTTAAGTTCTTACATTCTCAGCTCTCTGTGCTTTGACAATGCCTTGGACAAACAAATACATTGTTGAGAACTACATCTTTTTTCCCTTCATCTTTTAAGAATAGGATCAAGACTCATAAAGGCATTGAGCTGCTTATGCTCCCCCTGAAATAATCAGGCATTAAAAACATGAATAACATTGAGATTGTGCACCATGATCTGATATTTAAATAGCAATGAAAATCTGTGTCATTCAGTCAGTGGCATTAAAATTAGGCAACAAGTACACTGAGTTGGCAGACCCTTCTATATGTATCCTTACGGAAAAATGATGGCACACCTGTTTTGAAAACAATTGGAAAAGGACATGTTGTGACCCTCTGTCATGAACATTTTGTTGACAAAAAAAAGCCAACAGGCCATTGGAGTCCTGTTTCTTATATGGATATAATGTAGCATCACTCACATTACTTAAAAAGCAAAACTAATCCAGAGGAAGGGTTTCTTCTTTTTTTTTCCTTAGATGTGACCTTTCCCTTCCACTTTGTGAATTTAAAATACTGAGGAAGTGAGTCCTAATCGGAGGAAGAGTTTCCAAAACAGAATTGGAGATGCAGCACTTTCTGTGGCGGGGTCTTGCAAAGTGCTGATGGTTTAAATTAACTGACGGGGGTCAGGAAACTTGTGAAAGGCAGATAGGGTGCAGGAAGGGAAAAGGGAGTTGAACAACTAGTGGGCAATTGCAAGCAGCTTCCTGACACTATTTACTGGATGAAACATTTTGTTTCCTCCAGAGCAGAGTTTGACTTTGCTGTCATCATTGCCAGTGTAAGTCAAATGCTGTTATCTGTGTCATGTCTGGCTTACATTGCCCAGCATTCACAGTCTGATACTGACGTGACCATTCCCTAGCCAGACTAGAGTTATCTAAATCTACATGCTGATATGGTCCTTCCAAACCCCAAGTAAACTACAGACAAATGTATGGTTTCATTAAATAAGATCTAGTCTGACTGCCATGAGAGACTATGCCATTTTACTTCATGGATGGCGAAAAAAAATAATGTGTATATGAAAAAATGCTGTTGTCAATGTATAGTTTGGAATGGAATGATGCAGGTTTCTGTGATGCCTGGGTTTCTAGTCCGTTTTCCTCAACGCTATCTTCATCTGCTTTCTTCAGTCTCATCTGATTTTTGTATTTGCCATATATGCACTTTTTTGTGCAAAAGGGGAGGCTCAGATTGAACATTAGGAATTTCTTCACTGAATGAGTTGTTAAGTTGGAGCAGTTTGTCCAGGGAAGTGGTGGAGTCACCATCCCTGGAAATGTTCAGAAAACAGGGAGGCGTGGCACTTTTTGATGTGGTTTAGTGAGCATAGCCATACTTGTTTGAAGGCTGATGATCTTGGAGACCTTTTCCAACCTTGATGATTCTTGATTTTGTAATTTGTCTGGACACAGTTACTGTTGTTGTCTGTTTGGAGCACCAATATCAGGAACTGCTGTGACTTACAGAATCACACTCAGTGGTGTGATTCAAACGACCAGCACCTGTTACAGAAAACTCCTGCATGATGTGAATGCAAACGTGCTTCTGCACTGCTTGAGTTCCACCTTAGTCCCGCTTTTCCTCATGGATTGTCTCCCACCTGGAGCTTTACGTAGGAACGAGGGACATCTAGTGGCTCAACAGAACATGGCAAAGGAAGATGTTCTGCCCCAAAAGGTGCGCTGTTGGGCAAAGACGGTTCAGTGAAAATTAAGCTAAAGACTGTCTCAGTAGTCGAAATGTAGTTTCAATATATGTAATTTCTTTAGCTAAGAGTCGAATAATCTGTGATGAATTTTATTTTTGTGTTTCTATCGTCTTTGAAAAGGTGGGCTGGCTTTGAAACTTACACAGGTTGAATGTGTTCAGTACCTAATTTCAGGAGGACAGAACATCCTCTTGCACTAGGAGAAGCTGAGATACAACATATGTGGATAAGGAACAGAAGCAAATCATACAACATAGTCTTATTTTTTTTTTTTTTGATCCCCTAAATGAGCAAATTTATTTTATGCATGGCAATTCAGGATGTGATTAGACTCGGTGATACCTGATAGCTTTCAATGACAATAAATTAATGTGAAGAGCAGTTAAATTGAACTTTTTTCTTTCTCTGTAGTGTGTTTCCTATTTTAATATTTAAATAATGAGTTTCTTTAGCAAGCAACCCACTCTGAGTCATGTTTTCCTCTCTTCCTTTTGTTCTTATGCTAACCAGTAACTGCTTGTCATCCCAATAGCTTTTATTGTGAGAGATGAGGTGCACTTAAGAGAAGCAAAAATATCTGCATTGAATTATACACTGGTTTTGTATTGTGAGCCCATTTGGGCTAGGTTTGCCATTCTGTCTTTTTCTAGTCTGTACTAAAAATCTGGATGAAGTCTATTATGATGCTCAGACCAGGGCAGTGTTTGACCTCTCAACC